>APFE031196345.1:80569-97018 GCA_000404065.3 Pinus taeda | reverse complement strand
TTTTCTTCTCAGTAACTGGATTCATGGTCACTCCACTTACAGGATCGCTGAGATCCATCTAAGTCGAATCCTAGGTGTGATAGAGAACGGAACCTTAGCTATAAGCGCACGGGTGAAGGGTTGAAGAAAGCTTGGCATGATAATGCCTGGAATGAGACGCTTACCCACGCAAGTAATGCATTTAAGTGTACAATTGATGTGTCGAAAATTCATGTTTCAAAAACATATAGACATGGTTTAACAGAATTTAATTAATAAATAAGTATTTCATTGCCCCTTGCTTTCACACAAAAAAATCTCAACCTAAAACCAATATACATATTTACCTCTTGTGATTATGTTACGAATGCTAACCTTAGATAAATAAGTGATAAAGCTTGATAATGATATAAAAACGTTAACGCAAAAAAATCTATGCGCATGTTGGAATTGATTTCAGTGTTAACAAATGAACATATGCCACACTATTCTCCCATCTTTTTGGTACCATTCAATCAGAGAACTTAGACACAAAACCAGAACTGAACACAAACACTCAGAAACTTGCTCATTGCCAAAGATGGTTTTATAGACAGTGGAGAAGTTTCTAGAGTCAATGACTGTAGCTTCTTTAGGAAGCTATCTGACTCTCGAAACTTCATCGTGAATTCTCAAGAAGGAACTAAGCTATGCATTTAATGCAGTTGGTTGGAATTAATGTTTCCAGCACTCCCCCTTAATTCCAATCATACACAAAATACACTATAGCACAATACATAAGACACTATAAACATACTCTTAATTGTCATTCCTACTGGTCTAAGTCTCAGCTAGGCTTACAACTAGATTTTCTACATCAAATAACTTACTTCTACAAAACTCAAATTTTGCCTTCCCAAGAGGCTTAATGAATATGTCAGCGACATTCTCATTTATACTATATTATATTAAGGTAATTTCCTGTGATTGGACTTTTTCTCTTACAAAATGATATTGTGTGTCTATATGCTTTGACCTTGGATAACATACACAATTGTTCCCTAGTGTGATGGTGTTTTCATTATCACATCTGATCACCGTGGGTTCTTGTTGACCTTCACCAACATCTTCAAGTATTCTTCAGCCATATAACTTCACAGGTGGCACTACATAATGCTTTATACTCTACTTCAATTGATGACAAGGAAATTGTTTCTTGTTTCTTACTACTCCATGATATAGCTCCCAATACTATATTGAATACATATCAAGTGGTGGATTTCCTGTCATCTAGATTTCCAGTCGAGTCAGAATCAGAATGACCTGTCAATTCAACATTACAAGCATTAGTATCTTCAATACCAAAATTGATAGTTCCCTTTAAATATCGAAGGACCTTTTTTGCAACTATTCAATGGCTTTCATGAGGCTTAGCAATGAATTGACTAAGTATGCTTATTGCATAAGCAATGTCTGGTCTAGTGGTAGTGAGATAATTCAGACTTCCCACTAATTGTCGATACAATGTTCCATTCACCTCTTTTGTTTCATCTTCACTTCTCAATTTGATATTTTGTTCCAATGGAGTACTTACTGCTTTACATCCATTCATATGAAATCTTTTTAGTTCTTTATTTGTATATTTACTTTGTGTGATTAAAGTCCTTCCATCATCTCTCCATACTTCAAGACCTAGACAATACAGCATCTGGCCAAGATCCTTCATCTCAATTTCCTATGATAACTTCATTTTTATATCTTTAATCAATTTATCAGCACTCCCTGTTATTATTAGATCATCAACATATATAGAGAGTAATACTATATCCCCATTTATATATGTCTTGACATACAAATTAAGATCATTTTTGCTTTTGTTAAATCCTTGCTGAAAGAAGAATTTGTCGATTTTCTCATACCAAGATCTTAGTGCATATTTTAGTCCATATAAGGCCTTTTTAAACTTGCATACAAGATGTTCTTGTCCCTTCTTTACAAATCCTTCTGGTTGAACAAGATAAATCTCTTCTTTTAAGTCACCATTTAGAAAAGCTGACTTCACATCTAATTGATGTAGCTTCCAATCATATTTAGTTGGCAATGCTACCATTATTCTAATTGTATTCATTTTTGCAACCAGGGCAAATGTATCTTCATAATATATACCTTATTTTTGTGAATAACCTTTTGCAACCAATATTGCCTTATACTTGTCTATGCTACCATCTACATTAAATTTTGTCTTGTACAACCATTTTGATCCTATAGGGACTTTATTTTCAGGTAATTTTGCTAATTCCCAAGTTTCATTTTTCATTATAGAGTCATATTCTTCTTTCATAGCTTCCATCCATTCTTTATGATTTTTAGCTTGTTAATAATTTGAGGGCTAAAAAACAGTCATTACTTGAGACATTAAAGCATAATTTTTATACCTGATAGGGTTTTGCATTTGCCGAGTTGACATTCTTAGAGGTTCATTACATTTTGGAGTACCTTTTCCTCTTCTTCTTCTCTATGGATTGCCTTCATCACTTCTTTGTGGACTTTGACTCCTTGATATGTCTTTTGGAATGTCCATGTGTTCTTGAACTTGAATTGATTCCACAACTTCTTCTTCTTCCTTAAAGCTTTCATAAGGAGACTGCCATACATTATGTTCATCTTCTTTTATTTGTTTATCTACATGCTCATGAAATATGACATCTCTACTTGCAAAGAGCTTGTGAGTACTTGGATCATACATTTTATATGCCTTTTTATCAGTACAATATCCAATAAAAATACATTTGATGGCTTTGGCATCTAACTTTCCCCTACCCTCTTTAGGAATATGAGCAAAGGCCTTGCATCCAAATATCCTTAAATGACTAACTTTAGGTTTAAAACCATAAAATGCTTCAAATGGTGTTTTGTGCTCAAGTACTTAGTAGGGCTTCTATTTTTAAGATATACAGTTCTGTTAATGGCTTCAACCCAAAAACTATTAGAAAGTCCTTTACTTTTTAACATACTACGAGCACATTCAACTAATGTTCTATTCTTTCTCTCACCCACTCCATTTTGCTGAGGTGTATGTGGTATTGTAAATTGTTGCATAATTCCATTTTGTTTGCAATATTTGATAAAAGCTCATGAAGTGTACTCACGGCCTTTATCTGATCGAAGAATTTTAATGCTCTTTCTTGTTTTCTTTTCAACCATACTCTTGAATTCTTTAAAGTATTCAAACACATCACTTTTGTTTCTTATAAAGTACACCCATGTGTATCTAGTGCTATCATCAATAAATATAAGAAAGTAATATGCTCCACCAAATGACTTAGTTTTCATTGGACCATATACATCAGTATGCGCTGGTTCAAGTATTTCATGTTTTCTTCTATTTTCATGCACAGGAAATTCTTCCCTATGTTGTTTTCCTAGTGCACAACCTTCACATTCAAAGTGTTCACCCTTAATATTTGGAAGACCTTCTACCATCAATTTCTTTTGTAGTAATATTAGGTCATTATGATTTAAGTGTCTATACATTTGATGGCCAAGCTTATATTTGACATGTCTATTGATGCCAAAGCTTGATGCCCATTCTTCATTACATCGAACTTGTATAATCCTCCAACTCTCATTCCTTTTGCAACAACCTTGTAGTTGTCCTGCACATTCTTTACCAAACAATGTGATTTCACAAAGACTGAAATTAAGTTCTTCTTTAATCCAGGAATATACACCACATTTTGAATTTGTTTTTCTTGTCCATTAGGCATCATAAGACTTATATCACCATATCCTTTAATTTCATGTGATCTATTATCTCCTAAATAGATGTTTCCACCATTATTAATCTCATGATAAGTATCAAACATTCTTTTTTGTATGACATGTGGATTGGAGCACGAGAATATATAAACCAAGCATTATTATCATCAGTTTCTGCTGATAAAGCAGCGTTGGACACAAACAATTTAACATTGTTAAAGTCATGACTAATTGCATCATCTCTATCAACATAATTTCTTGAATGCCTTCTTTGTTTAAATTGATCAGAGCTTCTTTTCATGCAATTCTTATCAAAATAACCATGTTTTCCACAGTAATAACACACATTATCTCTTCTAGATTTGGCATTTGTCCTTGGTAAAGGTGTACCTTTAAATGATTTTACCTGTGCCTTTATGCCTTTATTTTTATCCCATTGTTTGCCTTTGAAGGACTGCTTCCATTTGCCATCAGTACTAAATCTAAATTGGGAGATTTATGTTTAAGGGTTCTTTTTCATTCTTCTTCCCATAAGTATACCTGCCAACTCATCAAAAGTAGGAGCCTTCTCTCTAGCTGAAAGACGGTGATAAACATTTGATATTCATCAAGCATTCCATTTAATGTCACATTAACCAAGTCTTTACTAGATATTGTTTCACCAATGTCACCTAATTTATCATTTAGATCCTTAATTCTAGAAATAAAATTACTAGTACTTTCATTTTCTTCCATCTTAATTGAAAGAAGCTTACTTTTGAAATACAATATTTGATTTGTAGTCTTCTTCTCATATAAGTTTTTTAGAGTGTCACATGTCTCTTTAGATGTTTTGCACTCTCTAATGTGTGGAATGATGTTTTCTTCTCTTTGTTTTCTGGTCGCTCCCAATCTTAAATTGCAACATCTTTGGCTTGAGGGGACACTGACTTCACTTCATCTCCAGACACAATAGTTCATATGTTGTAGCCCTCCATCAAAGTCTGCAACTTAAATTGCCAATTTGCATACTTTTCACCATCTAGTTTGTTAGAATCTGATAGATAAGACTCCCTCTGCTAATACATTTCCCATGTTACTTATTTTCACCATGTATCAATCACCAAATACTAATTTTCACAAATATAAACTGTGAAACATAAATCATAAAATTTTATCCAATATCATCAGATAATATGAATGCACCCTTTCTTTTTTTTTAAACCCCTTTTTTCTTTTAATTCTCCATTTTTTTAATTTCTATATTTTTAAGCACAAAAAATAAAACTCCAAATTCACCACTCCACAATCTTGATTACTACATTACCCATCTATATTTCAAAACTTTATAAAAAATATAATGTACATTAAAACCACTTAATTACATTGGAGCTGTTAATTCAACATGTAACTTGAGGCCGCCGCAAATTTTTAAAATCAAGTTGGAACTTTTAACTATTTGTTTTTACTTACTGAAAATGAGTTTATATTCATAAAAACTATATGCTGCAGCTAAGTCACATCCAACCACAAAGTCAATAAAAATTATTTTCTTCACTATTTTGGAAATACTGCCCAGCCACAAAGTCAGAATGCTTTTTGTTCACCACGCAAGTAATAAAAAAGAATGTCATACCAAACGCTCACCCACTGGCTACGGCCTCCATGAAAATCTTTTGCTCAGTTCTCTGGCAGCAAACAGCTCCCAACAACCAGCGTCACAACCAACAAACGGCTCCCTCCAAGCAGCCTCACAACCAACACACCCTTACACCCAACACAGCCTCACAACCAACACACCTTTTTTTATTTTTTTAATTGTTTACTAGATGTCATGTCAGGTAATTCATTAGATAATAAATTAGTGTATCCTGAGAGTATAGGTTTGATAATCTATAAAATTTATATAAGAAAAATTTCATATTTTTATTTTATTATATTAGATAATAAATTAGTGTATAGAGTATAGGTTTGATAATCTAACAATATTTATAAAAAAAAATTCAATATTTTTATTTTATTATATAATAATATATGTGTTAAAATTGAAACTTTTAAGATATAATGTTTAAAAATGGTTTTATGATAGATTTTTCTATGACGAATTGAATAAGGTATTTGGAATAAGGATTTTGAAGTTGTTTAGGTGTTTTTTCTTTGCTGAAAGAACGTTTTATTGTATTTTCTATTAATTATTTAGTTTTGGAATAATTTTAAGAATGATAATGTATTTTTTCAATTTATATTTAAAAAATTTTAACAATATTTTTCCTGTAATATTTGAAATATTAATTTGATGTAATTTTTATTATCATATCATATAAAAAATAATTAATATTATATTAATTCAATATTATATATTAGGAATATTAAAAATTATTAAAGTTTCATATTATATTAAATTTAATGATTTTGGATTAATATAATATTACATATATATATATATATATATAAAAGAGAAGAACAAAAACAGTTGATAGAGGTGGAAAGATAAAAGGAGTAAAGTGAGGAAGAGAGGAGAGAATGAGTGAAGAGAGAAAGGAGAAAGGAGAGGAAAGAGATAGGGAGAGAAGGGTAAGAGAAAGGGAGAGTTAGACACAAAGATGGAGGGGGGAGAGAGAGAAGGAGAGAGGGAATGAGATAGTGATAGGATAGGAGGCTAGAGCAAGAGAGAGATGAAGAGTGATGGGGGAGAAAGAGGGAGGTAGGAGAAAATAGGAGAGAGAGGAAGAAAGAGAGAGAGTAGGAGATAGGGAGGGAGAGAGACATGGAGTTGGATGGGGAGAGAGGGGGGAGGCAACAAGGGAGAGATGGAAAGAGAGTGTGTATGTTTGGGGGTCAGATAGAGAGGCAATGAAGGGGAGATGGAGAGAAGAAGAGAGGGAGTGAGATAGTGACAGAGTTAGGGAGAGAGATAGAAAGAGAGACTGCGGGAGTTGTGTGTATATGTGTGTGAGAGAGAGAGAGAGGAAGCAAAACAGAGAGAAGGAGAGAGGGAGGAAGGGAGAGATTGAGTTGGAGGGGGAAAGAGGGAGGTAAGAAGAAAGATAGAGAGAACCATGGAGAGAGAGAGAGAGAGAGGGAGGGAGAGATAGATAGATATGGAGAGATTGTGTGTGTGTAAGTTTGAGGAGTGAGATAGAGATACAAAGAAGGAGACATGGATGGAGATAGAAATATAGATGGAGGGGGTAGAGAGGGAGGAAGAGAGAGATAAAGAGAGGGAGTGAGGGAAAGATAGATATGGAGAGAGAGAGTGTGTGTGTGTGTTTTAGGGGTATGATATAGAGACACAAAGAAGGATAGATGGAAGGAGATATTGATATAGATGGAGGAGTGGGGGGGTAAAAGAAAATTTCTTGCACTAGATGCATTGATTTCAATGTAGATGTTGATTTCTAATCGATGCATTTATTTCAATGTAAATGTTGATTTATGATCTTATTTGATTTCTTGCACTAGATGCATTGCTTTCATTGTAGATGTTGATTTCTAATCCTATTTGATTGCTTACACTAGATGCACTAATTTCAGTGTAGATGTTGATTTCTAATTTTGTATGATTGCTTGTATTAGATACATTTATTTCAATGTAGATTTTGATTTATAATCCTATTTTGTTGTTTGCACTAGATTTATTGATTTCAATGTAGATGTTCATTTCTAATCCTATTTTATTGTTTGCACTAGATGTATTGATATCAGTATAGATGTTCATTTCTAATATTATATTATTGTTTGCACTAGATGCATATATTTCACTGTAGATGCTGATTTCTAATCTTTTTTTTATTGATTGCACTAGATGTGTTGATTTTAGTGTAGATGTTGATTTCTAATCCTATTTGACTGCTTGCACTAGATGCATTGATTTTATTGTAGATGTTTATTTTTTATTTGATGTAACTCGATGTATGATGTACATTAATTTAAAAGTAAATAGATTAATAATGTGCATTGGTTTTAGTGTACAAGCAAAAAAAATATTGATGTCGTGCATTGATTTCTTTGTTAGAGTAATTCAACTATAAATAAAATACTTGAATTTTCATCTTAAATAAAATGTTCACTTACAAAATATTTGCTTCTTGAAATTGTAAACTGTTTGTAATTTACTACATTCTTATTATTCCCATTAAAATCCATCATTTAACATCGTTAGTCACTTTGAACTCAAATGAGGTACTAGAAAACAACTTTCACTTAAACTTACTCAGTGTTTAACACTCCATAAGTCACAATGATTGACTTTTGAGAAAAGTTATATTAATATTGGAGAGCAAGATAGACAAGGTATGACATTTCCTATAATAGAGTGAATTAAAGATTTGAATTGTATATGATTTCAATCGCTCTTTTCATATGATCGATATGAAAATAAGACAAAACTAACAAGGGTGAAGATAAGAATACTAAAGAAAACAATTTGAGATTGATCACAATGAAGATTATTTGTAATTGATTACATTACTATTATTCATGTTTTCTATCATTCAACATTGTTACATTGTCACTTTGCATTTCATCAATTTTCACCATTCAAGTTATTAACAGTCTATTGGGAAAAAATAAAATTAAAATCACCAGATTAATGTTACACATATTTAACATATTTAAAAGGACCAAAAGAATTAAATGTTCCACATATTTTTTGTCACCACACACAACAGAAACCAACCTAAATCCATCTAACTCCGGATCCATCATGTGCGGCAACCAATCAAATGTCTAGAGATGCAAATCTTTCCTCAAGTTTTGCACTAAAAAATAAGGGGTTTGAACCTCAAGGTATTTGATCCATCTCAGCGCATGATTGATTCGGAATTAGATAGATCTATACTAATTATATTAAAAAATTTACTATTTAAATTTTTAACTTTGTGATATTTTTAAAATTTCAATATTATAAAGAAAGATGTGTGTATTAAGAGTTTGTTTTTTTGGTTTTGTAGTTGTAGGTTAGAAAAATATGGTTGTAAATAAAAAATGTTAAGTTTCTTTATCTATTCAAAATTCATTAATATTTATTTTTGTTTATAAGTTTTATTAAATTTTTTAAAATATATATTGGTTAAATAGAGTTCAACTGTTTTCAAAATATATAAATTTGCATAAATACTCTTTATCCCTAAATCTATAATATGTTTTCACAAATACAGAAGCTCTATAAAATTTCGTTCTTTATTATAGATTCGTAAGAGGCCAACCGATATCAAAATGATGGTCGTCATTCTAAAGGGATAATATTGGATACATTCTCGTGAGGGATATCTTCAAAATCACGTGAGAAGCTTCGATGAAAGCCATAGATGCTACTGGCACAAATAGTTGGAGGCACACGACCCCGAAAAGGTAGTTTAAGCGATGTACGATTGATAAGTTCACATTCCACTTGTCCACCACGCAGCACGTCATCCCAAACTTTCTCCATCAATCTGCCTTCCCGTAACCTCTCTACCACCTGCCATTTACGCAGGTTGAAATCTTCATCTTCTCTATAAGAACGAATATATATCCACAGTTGCTTCTCACCTTGACAAAACTCTTATCCAACGTTCATTTGACATTTTTCTCAACAATCAAACTGTTCCCAGAGTGAGCTTCAACATTCCAGGATCTGGTATTCAGGTAAAAAAAAGAACATGTTGCGTAAGAAACTGACCCAAAGAATATCCCAATCTCACCTGCCACCCGGCTTGGTGTGCAGACAAACAATAGATCATGAGTATGATTGTCACGTCTACATATTTCGTCTTTTTTAGGGTGTTGTTACTCCCCTCACCTGTATTATTTCCGACCGGGTACTCTCTTTTCTGTAGAGAAACGCGGTTTCACGGCGCCTGATCCCTGTTACCTCTTCATGAAAACCCCAGTGGAGGGGTTGTTGACAAAGACTCGGAGCAGTGATATCGATCCCAGGGATATACAGGGATTGCACTGCGTTGCCTTAGGTGTTGCGGGAGGGTGCCAACGCCGGTGCACAAGAGGCTGAGTTTATCGTCTGAGGCGAAAATGAAACAAAGAACCATAGCGACCCTATTCAACTAGCTGATGCAAAAATTTTGCGCCCAATTTCTTCAATTTGAAATCCTAGGCGCTCTCCCTCCCTAGTTCATTTCAATTTTTTAAATATCCCGCGCAACCAAGTTTGAAATATGTTCCAGCAACCACCCTTTTGCATTAATTTAAACTGCATTAACTACGTCATAATAGTTGAGTCGGAGGGGTGTTGTCGGTAGACGCCAGAGAAATGGGTTTGGTCACAAAATGAATGTATCTTACCATGGTGCCAACTGCCATGTAGTAGTTAATGATTAACTTATTACCTTGCCTATAATAATAGGCTCTAACTGAGACGTGACAAGCATGTCGATGCGACTATGTTTTGCTAACAATGACTTCACACTACAAGATGTTTTTAGTGAAATCTGTGTGGATATCTTAGTGGGTGATGAAATGTGAAGAGAAATTTCAGGAGGTCAAGAGAAACTAGTGACAACTGGTATGTCTTATGTTAATTATTATAAGTAAATCCAAGAATCAAGCTTACCGTGAAGTCCAAATCCAAGAAATTTAATACATAGATAGCTCTGGCTTACCCTCAAGTCTCTAAATTGGAAGAGAGATGATTGTTGGTGTTTCCAAACCTCTCTTCATGTAAGAAATGTAAGAAATGTCCACAGGGCTAGATAGTTCAACAACTTTCCAAATCATGGAGTGTTTATGCGAAATGGTTCAGGTCATGGGTGGAACAATGCTCATTTCTCTATTTCAACTTGCCCAAGAGACCTTTGAATTGTTTGATGATATAATCTTATTCTCCCAAGGGCAAATTGTTTACAAAGGACCACTAGAACACATTCTTGAGTTCTTTTAGTTCATGGGTTTCAAGTGTACAGAGAGAAACTTTGCAAGAGGCAACTAATTGTTTCATCATTTCACCAGAGTTTTTTGTCCCTTGTTGAAACAATTAACAATCTTTAACTCACGACCCTGAGGTACCATGCTACAGGTGACATCTAGAAAGGACGAGGAACAACATTGGCCAATAAAAATCAATGATGTCGCTATGTCCTAGGGGAGGGAGGCCAGTGGTTGCATGACCTCCCTAAGTGGACGAAATTGGACAGTCGACACGTGGCAGTACAACACGCGTCGATCTGCTGCATCCACATGTTCCCAACCCGGAGGTGGACCCCACTTATGTTTTTTTGCGAAATATAGTATGTTCTCTGATGATTAGGTTTAGTCTGTTGTGCGCGCGTCATAGCTCCTCATTATGCTCTGTCGATAGTTGTCTACGCACATTATAGCTCCTCGTTCTACTCCGTCAGTAGTTGTGTGGGCGCATCGTTGTAGTTGTGAGGTGAGGGCTTATCGGTTGTTATGGTTGGTTGTTCGACCGCAGTGTTGTGTTGTGTGCACGAGGGTTTCATTCAATGAACCTCCGACATAGCATGTGCATTCATGGCATATTAAATAATACCCTTAATTTGACTACATATTGGAAAATACCCCTAAAAATCACATTATTTAACCCCCTACCAATATAAATCCAATACATCTTTCCAATTTAAAAAACCCCTACTTTCACTAGATATTGTAGGTATCCATTTTTTCATTAACATTTTTTATTCCTCTTTATATTTTTCATTAACTTTTAGCTCCATTTTTTATACATGCCAATATAAAAACCCTTTACCCCCTATTATATGCTCAATATATTATGTCGTTTTTTACTCAATATATATCCCCCAATATGAAGGCATGTGGTATGGTATTACTCCCCCAGTGAAGCCCCTGTGGTTGTTCAGTTGTTACGGTCTGTTGTTCAGCCGCAGAGCTGGGGTGTGGGCGTAGTAAAGGGTTTCAGCCTTTGGGTGCTTTCAGTTTTCTGCAGGGTTGTATGTCGTCGAATGTGGTTGGGTTTTAGACGGACGTTTCTTTAAATTCTCTCACTCACTCGACCCTATTTGACCCGAACCCGACACTAGACACCATGGTTGACTCGTTGCAATCTTGGCATCATCATTCCTTGGTAGGATTCTTCATCTTGTCAGCCATACTTACAACTGTGTTTGTCAACACATCTATTTTCTCAGTATTCACTCCATTCGTCTTCTTTGTGTTAGTCTTTGGCTTTGTATGCCTTTTGTGGAGTATTTGTGGCTTAATTGGGAATTTTTGTGGCTTAATTTGAAAAACAATTGACTTCCACCCTATATCTGTGGTTTTTGTGGCTTAATTGGGAATTTTTGTGGCTTAGTTTGAAAAACAATTACCTTCTGTGGAGTAATTGTGGCTTATTTGTGAATTTTTGTGGCTTAGTTTGAAAAAAATTGCCTTATGTGGAGTATTTGTGGCTTATGTGGCTTAGTTGGGAATTTTTGTGGCTTAGTTTGAAAAAAAAAATGCCTCTCTCAAGTATTTGTGGCTTATGTGGCTTAATTGGAAATTTGTGTGGCTTAGTTTGAAAAAAAATGCCTGCCAACCTGTATTTGTGGCTTCTATGGCTTAATTAGGAATTTATGTGGCTTAATTTGAAACAAATTTGCCTTCTGTGGAGTAGTTGTGGCTTCTATGGCTTATTTGGAAATTTTTGTTGCTTAGTTTGAAAAAAAACTGCCTTTCAACTTGTATCTGTGGCTTAACTTGGAATTTATGCAGCTTAGTTTGAAACAAACTTGTCTTATATGTAGTAGTTGTGGCTTTTGTGGCTTGTTTGGAAATTTACATGGCTTAGTTTGAAAAAAAAATTACCTTCTATGGAGTATTTGTGGCTTATGTGGCTTAATTGCAAATTTTCACGGCTTAGTTTGAAAATAAATTGTATTTGTGGAGTATTTGTGGCTTTTGTGACTTAATTGAGAATTTTTGTGGTTTAGTTTGAAAAATAATGGCTTCTGTGGAGTAGTTGTGACTTTTGTGGCTTAGTTTGAAAAAACATTGCCTTCTGTGCAGTATTTGTGTCTTCTGTGGCTTAATTGAGAATTTTTGTGGCTTAGTTTCAAATAAAATTGTCTTCTATGGAGTATATGTGGCTTATGTGGTTGAGTTGGGAATTTATGTGGTTTAGTTTGAAAAAACAGTGCCTTTTGTTGAGTATTTGTGGCTTATGTGGCTTAATTGGGAATCTCTATGGCTTAGTTTGAAAAAAAATTGCCTTCTGTGGACTATATGTGGCTTAATTGGGAATTTATGTGGCTTAGTTTGAACAACAAATGGTCTCTATGGAGTATTTGTGGCTTCTTTGGCTTAAGTGGGAATTTTTGTGGCTTAGTTTGGAAAAAAAATTCCTTCTGTGAAGTATATGTGGCTTCTATGGCTTAATTGATCATTTATGTGGCTTAATTTGAAAAAAAAAATCCTTCAGTGGAGTATCAGTTGCTTCTATGGCTTAATTGAGAATTTTTATGGTTTAGTTTGAAAAAAAATTCCTTTTGTGGAGTATATGTGGCTTCTGTGGCTTAATTGGGAATTTTTGTGGCTTAGTTTGAAAACAAATTACCTTGGCGTATTTAAAGCTATCTCAAGTTCTCAGAAAGGATTGGATATGAAGTTCTTTGTTAAACCACATTGAATTTTTATAGTTTAATTAATATATTCATGTTGAGCTAGATATTGCCCCAAGGATCATTGCGTTGGCCCCTAGGATCATTGAGATAAGAATTTTAGTGACAAATGAGATCTCAAAATTGACTTGGAGTACTTGAAGCCATCTCAAGTTCTCATAAAGGATTGGATATGAAGTCATTTGTTAAACCACATTCCATTTTTACAATTTATTCAATATATTCATGTTCAATTAGATATTACCCCTAGGATCATTGAGATTAGAATTCAAGTGACAAAAGGGATATTGGAATTGATTTAGAGTACTTAAAGCCATCTTAAGTTCTAAGAAAGGATTGGATATGAAGTCCTTTGTTAAATCACATTGAATTTTTACAGTTTATTTAATATATTCATGTTAAGTTGGACATTTCACAGGTTTGATTTACATCACCTTTTACCTATGATATAATACATTGACATAAGGATCACAACATGTTGGGGAAATTATATGTGTAATACTTCCAACATTAAATTATCAATCTGGGACTCATAAGCTTCGAGGCGCAAACGCAGGCAACGCAGGAACAGAGCATCTAACCTAAACTAGAGTAAGAAATCAACTTGTCGTTTAAGTACAGAAACAAATCAAACACTATTGCTAGTAAAATCACTTAGACTTAAAAAAAATGCTAATTATGGGATTCAAAAATATGTATAATGGGAAACATTCATTTATCTATTCTAATGTTGATCAAGACAAAACATAAATCACGAAATCAAAAGGCATAAGGATTATATCTAAACTAAGCTAATGAACTCAAATGCTTGACAAAGTTATTTGAGTTTGTTGCTATCGAATTCAATGTTGCTGCATTTAAAATGGGAATCTAGTATATGACTATCTTCAAACAACTCAAAGCAATGTAAAATATCGAATCACACTGGAAATATAAATCACACAGTTCAATACTTGAAATCAACATTTATTGTACAGTAAGGAAAATGGCAATCAATCTTAATCTATTATGTGAGAATAAATTTAAATTACCGTATGATAATTTAATTACTCCAATCAATGCTCTTTAAAGAAATGCTTTATAATAAATCACATTGTGAAAACTAAATCATAATGCTTGCAAAAAATCAAACAATTCAATGGTGGAAATGGAAAATGCAATCCTTATTGTGACTAACTTAGGTTCATTTGAAAACACAATCCAAATTCATACCATAAATCAATCTCTCTGTTATACACAAGGCAATCCACACTATTGATCATGAACTTCATTAAAGAGACAGACACATCAAATTAAACACACAGAGATCATGTTAAGTGATTCCAAAATGCAATTGATTTACCTATCATAGGTATTTTGATCACAAATATAAATGAATGTGCTTTTAAATGACAGAACAGAGCATGGCTCTATATCGAAATACAACTTGGTGTTTTTACAAGAGACAGAGCACTGCTCTGTGGAAGAATTTGGGCACACAATGCAATGAATAGAGTGTAGTTTCAAAACCAAATCAACACAATACTAGAAAGGATTATAAACACACTGACATCAATTCAAAATATATGTAATCACACTAAAATTCTAATCAATCCACGCGTTGCTGGAACGAAAGTGAACACAGTAATATAGTTGATCTACCTATGAATTACAAAGAGTTCAATGCCAGATTGTGGTGGGACCTTGTCACACCTCGGTAAGCCTAGGAAACTTGCAGTAAAAAGGAAATCTAACGCATTCGAATTAAAAACTCACTGTGGCTGTACTCACAATAATCTGAATTAACACATGTCCATGTTAAATTACTGGAACAAAGGTCTTTGATTAAAATAAAAAAGGGTCGACAACAGCTCAAAGCTTTTGTTAGGCCCCTATGCTACTAGTGTATCCCCTTATTGTTATTAGTACAACCCACTTATTATATTGATGTACCCATGTAGTGCCCATATTGTTACTATTGTGCCCCATAGAAGCCCACTATTATTATTATTGTGCCCTTACATTATTATTGTTGTTATGTAGGCTCTGATTATGTTATGACCCCTTAAACTCCTATATATAGAGAGGAGGTCTTTTCATTTGAATCATCCAAGAATTGTTCATTTATGTAATGTAAAGGAGGTTTCCCCCTCGAAGAGGCTGAATTCTTAGGCGTTGATCTATCTTTTCTATCTTTTCTTGAGCTGGTTTCATAACATTTGGTATCAGAGCTTAGGATTCTAGGGTTTCGCTGCTCCAAACAGGTCATCGTGGAATTTTCGCTATATCTTTTTTTATGCGATGTTTCACAAGTTGAAAAAAAAACCCATTTGAGAAGACATTGTGCTGCAGCTCAAGTCTGAAGTTTAGAGCTTTTCACGCTATATTTGCAGAGATATGATGTGAGGAAGTTGGTCTTTTTGCAGACTCTTGAATTACATTCCAAACAGGTGACCTGGGGAAAATTGTCACAACTTTTTCTATGAGCATCGGATTGAAATTTTGTAAGCAGTTATAGAAAGAGGACATACTGTAGTTTATTCTATATAGCTTTTAGAGCCAAAGGTCAAAACAAGGGCACGTGGCACGTCGTACAAGTTCGCTCTACTGAATTACTCTATAATCAGGTCACTGTGGGAGATTTGGCATAACTCTTCATTGGAGAATCCAATTGGGGTCAGACTGGTGGCATTGGAAAGAGGACATAGAGGACTACTGCAGGTCATAGTTTTAGAACTTAAAGATCTAAAATTACAGAGTTACAGGCATTTCAAGGTCGAGATCATAAAATCAAGATGAGGAAGTTTGATGGCAAGGATCCGGTAAATTGGATACGCCAGATGGAGCAATATTTTGATCTACATGGTGTACCACTGTTACAAAAGGTATGTATTTCATCTTCATATTTAGAACCAGATCAATTTTTATGGTATAAAGGGCTTTGTTCTCGTAAAAAACTTGTTACATGGTCAATTTGCACGGAGGAAATGATAGCACATTACGAGGATACAAAGAGCAACACCTTCTTTAGAGCAACACCACAACAATTGGAAATAGTAAAAGGGCTTTGTTACATATTGGAAAGTAAAATTATGGTAACAAGGAAGTCTACCCCTCACAACTATAAAGATGGAAGTGTTGTTTCTCCTAGCCTTCCACAACCTACAAGGGTTACACCACAACAATTGGAAGAAAAGAGAGA
>APFE031196345.1:54891-79779 GCA_000404065.3 Pinus taeda | reverse complement strand
CACTTTGGTGCAAAATCGAATGAAACAACAGGTAGATCAACATCGTAGTGAAAAATGTTTTGATGTAGGTGATTGGATATTTTTACTGCTACATCTCAAGCAAGCTATTTATGATAAGGAAATGTTGGCAATACTACATGCACTTAAAAAATGGCGGCCTTACCGAATGGGAAGACTCTTCAAGGATGAGGATGTGGAAGCATTGTTTTGTGCTATTTCTATTATCCAACCAAATTGGATAAATGAAGCAAGGGATGAATGGAAGAAGGACGAAGAAGTATGTCCAATTATTCAAAAGTTGCAAAAGATCCCATTTCAAACAATATTGCCAGAAATTGAAGAGGAAGGAAAAATCATATTGGGACCTGGAGCAGTCACATAAACAAGAACCTGACAGCTACGAAATCGATCAATTTCAGAGTATCTCATGAATTGGAAGAACTTACCCGCTGAAGAATCCACATGGGAGGACAAGAATTTTATACAGAAGCATCAAGAACTACTCAAGCGTTGAGGACAACACTTTTTGAAGGAGAGGGGCATGTTAGGCGCCTATACTACTAGTGTAATCCCTTATTGTTTTTAGCAAAACCCACTTATTATATTGATGTACCCATGTAGTGCCCATATTGTTACTATTGTGCCCCATAGAAGCCCACTATTGTTATTATTGTGCCCTTACATTATTATTGTTATATCGGCTCTGATTATGTTATGACCCCTTAGACTCCTATATATAGAGAGGAGGTATTTTCATTTGAATCATCCAAGAATTGTTCATTTATGTAATGTAAAGGAGGTTGCCCCCTCGAAGAGGCTGAATTCTAAGGCGTTGATCTATCTTTTCTATATTTTCTTGAGCTGGTTTCATAACAGATTTGCATTCAACAACTGATAATTCTCATCCCCCCAACTTATTCCTGTGTTGAGCTTTATAGGAAATATCGCTATACATAAAATAGTAATGAATTCATTTACATGGTAAACTCAGAAAACTAAAACTAATCTTAGAATTTCTAATCTAATTGCGAGAACATTCTTTCTTTTCATGGTGTAACTACTTCAAACCAAGCACTAAAATTAGCATGATCCTAATCTCAGTGTAAACATTGAAACCAACTCCTCGTTGAGCATAAGGTTTTTATCCAAACCGTAGTTGTGGCCGAAAATAGGCAAATCTGAAATTTTGTACTTAAAATTGTGTCAGAATATCCCATGACCATAACTCCTTCATGGTAATGAATTTTGGAAGCAGTTTATGGGTTATATGAAAGAGGGTTCTATAAACAAAACTCACATGTCGTAATTTCAAGATTCTTCACCATTTGATCACAAACTTCATATTTTCACCTACAACAATATCATTCCATACTCAACCTTGTAGTAACTAATTTCACTGACTTGTGAAGAATTTCGGCAATAGAACCCTACGACAAAGGCACTTAGCAAAACCGTCATTAGAAAATCATGGCAAAATCATCCTTAAGACATTAAAAACACAATAAAACTATGATATTTAACCATGATATGAAAAGGATGGTTTTAGGCATGAGTTACGGGAAATGGATATGAATATGGTAGAAAGTGCAGGAATATGCTTTATAAACGATAATGTTATATGTTGAAAATGAGGGCGTTTTTGAGGCCCAACACAACATTTTGGGCGTTATGTGTTGTCTTCGATTAGAGTGTTGCCTTTGATTAGTCTTAGTTTAATATGGAAGTTATTTTGGAGACTAAGACTAAAGGAATGATTCCATGTACTTTTGTCCACTTGTAAGACATTCATAACTATACTGAACGCTGCAACATATGGTGATCTGAATCTCTTGAACAAAACTTTTAGCTTTTGTATGTTTTCGGTTTTGATGAATGGTTATGACTCATATAAGATCATTGTTTTATACTTGAATGTTTATTTTCCATGTTGCCCTCGGGATCATGGAGATTAGCATTTGATCGATAAAAGAGATCTATGAATTGATTTGGGTACATTAGGCAATCTCAACGTTCGTAGAAAATATTGTATTTTAGGTCTTTTGTTAAGCCACTTTGAATATTTATAGTGTTTCCAATATTTTCATGTTAAGTTGATGTTTCAGAAATTTGATATCTTATCACATTTAATTTACGATATGATATATTGGAACAAAGATAATCGTATCTTAGGAATCATATGCTGCTTCTAATTAGTATTAATTCATAATAAGAATGACTTTGTGCACTTTATTCACTCTTTAGACATTCTCAAAGATACCCTAAATTTGATATGGTGATTTCTAATCTTATGAACAAAGTTCTAATTTCTGATTATTTTGGGTTTCAGTGAATTTCATAATTATCCAAATACACATTGGAACTCGCATTGCAACAGACCAAAAAGGTATGGTAACTTCATCCACATTGCAATTTGGTTACAAACAAAAAAGCAATACCACCCCTATGCTTGATGACTTCCATTTTCTGAACTGCCCAAACTTGTTGAAGTGCCTACCTAAGCCAAATTTCTACCATATGATTGAGTCCAGTTTACTCCTTGTAACCATGGAGGGATTGAATAGTTGAATCGTCTAATTGTGCTACTAACCCCAACACTAACTGGAGGTGGCCTATAATACATAGGATTTACCATTACACTAGTAGGTGTATAGGGGGTGGGTATGACCCCCGGCTAATAGTGGGGGACTTGGATATTAATCAGGTCTTGGTACAATGGTGTATGATTTGCTACGTGGTGCAAGTGTTTGACATCATCTTGTTTGCCTCCAACTGACTTGCACCATACTCTTCCCTATATGTGACCCCTCCTTTTTCCAGCACTTGTTAAGCCTCCCTCTCTTACCTCCCTCTCTTGCCTTGCTAACTGTTTTTGATGTTCCTTCTCTTCCATTGTTTTTTGTCTTTCAAGCCTTTCCTTTGCCTGAGTTATTGCTACTGCAACCCTTAAATCTCTCTTTTCTTTGGCAAACTCCTTCTTTCTCTATTTAGATTCCTAAATTTCAGTTTTTCTACGCTCAGACTTGAACATTAGGTTCATATATTCTTTAGAGGTGAGTAACTATGAACTCCTTTCTAACCAAAGACAGTCTATTGTTGAATGCGTTGAGGAGGCCTTCACTCCCTCTACTGGTAGCTTTAGGAACCTGCCAAGTATTGTTTGGTTCATTATCACATGCGCCTGATGGCTTGACACTTGCCTTTTAACCTTAGGGGAACTTGATTGAACCCCATTGTTGTCCTCATTTGGTACTTCATTCTAAATAGACTCTTCTTCCAGTGATCCATTGTCCACAAAATAATGAATAATTTCAGTGCTCAACTCTGCTGGTTGAGAAGGCATTGCCATGCTTTCATCATCGGTGGATGACACATTATGTTTGTTGTTATTCATCATGGTCTCTGTCAACCAAGATGGTGGGGTTACTTTGGTTGGCATGCTCAATTGGTCATTGTTGATTCTTGTTGCATTCTCATTTGAAACCACATTTGCATTGTCATTTTCAAGATCAACTGCCTCATTTGGAATATCACATGCAAAACTAGTGGGTGCTTTAGTGGTTGTGGAAGCCTCCATGTTATTGACAATTGGTTCATTATTGAATTGTGGTTGACATACATGTTCATCATCATAGAGGTTCCCTTCAGAAACTGATATCATACCTTCAACAACAATAGGATCTTTCTGCCAATCCACATATTCTTGGGCATCAACCTGGTCATGTAAGTCCTTTGCTTCCTGACCTTCCACAACAAATGCCCAGATGCAACTAGTATCATTAATAATATCATCAACATGTAGTGGCCAAATTCGATTCCTCCTAAATCTAGCATTGATATTAGAAGGTGATAGAGCCATTTTAAATGATTTACTTGCAAGCTCAACTAGCTCAAATCTTTTTACCTCCACCCCTGGATTCTTTGCCATCCATGAAGCTCACTCTGCCCTGAAATATTTCTTGAAAAGCCCAAACATGCTGACATCAAGGGGTTGCAATCTATGAGTGCTATGAGCTAGAAATGTTAATAGGTAAATGTCCAAATGGTTGGCCTCCTTGATTGTCTGCACATCCATGTGGATTCCATGGCCATCTAGTATTAGTAGGTGTCTATTTTCAAGTGAGACACCACCTGGCATAGATGCAACAAAGTAAAAAATCTGATTCAGGAAGAGTTCCTTTGTCATCCATGCATGGGGATGTGCATCCATGCATGTACCTGGTTCACAAGTATGTATATAGTTTTTAAGTTGTGTTTTTCCTTTGAATAAATAAAAACATGGGATTAAAGAACCAGTTGTATTGAAACAACAAAGTATAATGATCCACTCCCTGATCCTAGGCAAATTGTTTGGCACATTTATGCTCCCTCTCTTGGGAATTACCCACATGCCACAATTCCTTCCAGCCTGTAAGTCTGTTTCGTCACAGTTCTAGATATGGTTTGGTACATAAGAGTGTTTCTCATATGCATGGGAAAGGGTGTCATAGAACTTAGACGCAATTGCAGGGTGTAAATTTAAAGTCATGTCTTTGTCAAGGCCCTCCATTGTTCGTAAGACAAGATCTTGATGCCTTTTTTAAACCCACTCCACCAAGATTTTCTAGGAAACCCATCTTTGAAGGGGTTTGGCCTCCCCTGATAGATTTGAGCTACTATGGATTTGAGTTGTATCAACTCTAACCCATGCCCCATTTGGGCCATCTCCTTACACCACACAACCACCTCGGCCTCCTCCTCTTTAGTCATAATAGTAACAAGTCCTCTAAGCTTTGTATTAGTGAGCCCATTAATCCAATAATGTATGCTTGAGGATGCAATTCCATGTTTTTTTGTAGATGCATGTACTAAATATCCCCTGAACTTTATGTCATCAGTTACATCTAGCATGTCTCCCTTTGTCCACCCTCTTATGGCACTGATTTTATCAGTTGAGCTTGCACCTTGTATTGTGGTTGAGGGTGGCTCTATGGTAGATGGCTAGACAGTAGGATCTACCACCACATGGGAATTTGGAACATCATTGCATTGAGCATTGGTAGAAATGACATCATTGATTGTTTCCTCTTCCGATGAAGTGCATCGCAATTGAGCACCCTTGGTCCCTCACATCCTCCTATTCCTTATACGATCTGCAATTGAAACTTGTGGCATGGCTGCAACAACATGAATATTGTTAAAATTTATTTATGTCAGTATAATTTATTTCAACAATAGAAACTCAATCTTATTTGAATAAGCAATTTAATATGAAAATGGTAATCAATAATTGCAACCTGCATAATAGAAACTCAGTCTTATCTATTTCTTGAAATTTAAATATGAACAGGTTAATCAATACTTGCAATGTGCATATATTTGAATAAGAAATTATGTGTTTGCATCGACTTGAATCTCCATCCACAGGTTGCAGTGTTTGATGGTATCTTAAAAAACTCTAGTTCTCTACATTGTTAGCTACAATTTTTTCCAATTCTTCCATTCTTATAGGCATGGTAGAGATTGCATACAAGATCCCAAATTGTTGTGGTTAAGCAATGATCAGGCCTATGTATTTTGACACAGATGCTTTGTTGTTTTTGTCTTTGTTGTCTTTGTTTGGCATGATTAATTTTTTTTGTCTTTTTTGACTAAGATTCTATGGTTTTTTCTCTGCAATTTCACACACATAAGCCTAATGTTTGTCAAAATTAGAGATAAGGATTTGTTTAAATTTGTGCTTCACAAGAATCTTGGTAGGTTTTTATTAGTATCTATAGGCTTGTATTATACTTCATTGTCCTAATGATAAGAAAAAAGGGAATAGATAACATGTGTGAGGAGGTTTATATTTCCTTTCGTAAGAGTTAAACATGGAGATTTAACTTGGCCATTTCCATGGCATCTGCCAATAATGTTTGTCAATTTAAGTATCATTATCTATTTCTTCCATTGTGTTGATTTAGGTTTTGAATAACTATTGATTGTGATATTGATATTAAAAACTTCTTTGCATAATGCATCAAATTTCTTGTCCATCACATTCTTCTTTTACATTATAGATTGATGTTGACTACCTTTCTCCTCCACCACTTGAGCACAAAGGTCTTGTTCAACCAATAATAAGTTTAAAACTCTTGGTGTCTTTGGTTCTTAAATAACTAGTGTCCAGATCCCATTCATTAAACTTTACCTTTATATATTCATTGGAGAGATAATGTGTTTTTCATTGACAACCTACTCAATTCTAACCACCTCATATTTTCTTTCCATATAAAATCTATAGTGGAAGTTGACAAACATTCTCATGTCACTTGTCTAGTGATGTGTTGTGGCCCTTGTAGGGAAGGGTATAATTTGATAGAGGATGAAGTGCCTATGTTGAAACCACATTTGTTGCATAAAGATAATGAACATACATCTTTAGTGATGGTGTAGGTTTTAAATATAATGAACCCTAGATTTCCCATAATGGCACATGATTTAATCATCCTACTCAAATCATTATTAAACTATCACTTGGATGAGCTAGCTTTGCATTGAAATCTTTGGTTCCCCTTCCTTAACATCGTTTCATTATGCTAACATGCACAAGATTATATACTTAGCTCCTATAGGCATGTCAAGGATTTGGCATTCATCATAATAACCCTACTTTTACAAGGTCTTCCTTCATAGGAGGACTTGTATGAGAATTTCAACAAAATTATTTTTTCTCTTCCAAAGTGTTGTTGGGTTTTTAGAAGAAATCTAATCTTCAAATTGTTTTGTAGTTATCTTACCTTTTCCTTGATTTCTTTACTCTACAACTACTCTTCAATCTTTGATTAGCCTTGCTATGCTTGAGTTCCTGGATTTTTTGTTGCTTTCTTTTTATAGTTTCTACTGCTTGGACTATTGTGGACAATTGTGGAGTGGATAAAAATGGAAGGATGATCTAAGGTTTGGTTTTGGTCTTGCAGATTCCAGAGATGTATGGGATTGTGATAAAATACCCTACTTTCCCATCTTCTATTATCATAGATCCATGGGGTTCTACTTCTAAAAGGAATGGCATTCCTAAATGCAAGCCACTGGGATATTTGCAAGTAGAAATTTCATATCTAGAAAGTAGTGATCAAATCATAGAGTTGCTTTAGGTACCTCATAATCCATCTACATTAACTTATTCCCTATCCCAATAGAAAAATGATTTGAATGAACCCAATAAATATTGGGGATGATATCTTTGTTTAAAATGTTCAGGTTAGAGCCTGAATCTATCAAATCTTTCAATTTAAAACTTTGGCCCTTGATCTTTATTTTTTATGAGGATGTGATATTTTTGACATTATATGGAAAGTATCCTCATTGCATTAAGTCCTTATATATGTTGAGTATCAAATATATTAATGTTTGGATTTCCCTTTTCATCAAAATCTTCCAATGGAGGTTGCATTTGTCCAAGTTGCCTAATTTGTTCTTTTAATTCATTTATCTCTTGTCTAGCCTAGAGATATGTTTGATTCTTGTGTTCTATCCTGTCGATTTTCACTCTGAGTACTGTGACTATTTTCTTTAGAATATTTATTTATTTTCCTAAATCTCATTGTAAGAGGTTGTGTTCTCTCATTTTTTTTATGTCTTATGAATGATTTGGTATTTCTTTCAAAGATTGCATCAACAAAATTAGGCTTCCTACCCGTGGGGGCAGGAATTTATGAGAACTTACAATATTTTTCCATTGTTTTAAGGAAGAAATACAAAAGAATTGTATTCATATATCCTTCAAGCAAAGGTTTTATTTGAGACATCATTTGTGCATATCCATCTCCTCTTCCTTAAGCCATAAAAACCTTTAATTTTTTTCCAGCAATATTTGGTTCTTCATCTGAGCTTTCTTCTTCACTGGTACAATTAATGCTTTCAATATTGTAGTTACAAACATCGGTATATTTACAAGAGCAATGATTATTAATCAACAGGGCTTCTTCTTGAATCATTTAGATATATCTTCGGAATATATTTCAAAGTTTGAAGTTTTTGTAATTGAAGAACAACATCCTTCATCTAGAACATGGAATTCTTCTCTTTTAATATGAAAAGAATGATGCAGACATTGATTTGTGTTGTTTGTGTGAGCCGCACCTATTGCAGTGAGAAAGAGGAGATTTGTTGTGAACTTTCTACCTTTTCATTGATCATTTCAAGTCTTCCTTGTGATGCTTTTCCCTTACCTTTGTTGGAGGCTTCTCCTTATGGGCATCTATTTATTAGATGACCTAATTTCCCACCCAACCAACAAGTAAGACTTTGTCTAGAATTACTTTGTAGATTACATTTCATGGAGCAATGAGAAAAAACCGCCAGGTCCTTGAATTTGTGTTCTTTGGGAACTAAAGTGCAGAAGGTAACATCAAGAGCTTTCATGATGTTTTTCAATTTCCTTGATTCATAAATTCCTTGCTATATATCATATTCGATTGTTGAATAGTAGGCCTGCAAGGCTATGATAAAAGATTATTCATTTTGCAGACTGTGACATTAATTTAGGATTCAAATCTCTTCTATTGCCTATACCTAATGCTAAATCCATGCCTAGGTGACTGCTATGAAGTAAAGTAGTCTCCTAAGGCCACATTCCTGATTTTTTTTAAATTCATCAATGTTTAGTTATATCGTATACATGAGTGAATGCAAAATTCATTGACTACTTATTGAGTTGTGTTGAATGACAAGTTCGTTCTCTCAAAGATCAAGTGGGATTACCCTATGAGCAATGCACATATCTAATGGAGAATAATAGAGCTTCATCCTATGCTACTCTATGTGGATTCAGTAACAATTAAAAGTTATATTACTGGAAAGTCTAGGAGCCTTGTTCCGAGGCATAGATTTTACTAACTCTTCCACTTCTTTGATAGATATCTCTCTTTAGAGAGCCTCATTTTTCTCTTAGGTAACCAAAGACAGAATGTGATGGATTATTTTTTGTATAAAATTTGAATGACAAAGAAGCTGAATTTCACACACATAAGCTAAATTGCATGTTGAGCATGATTAACTTGTCCTCTGTTGACTAAGATGCTATGGATTTTTGTCTACAATTTCACACGCATAAGCTAAATTTCACACACAATTTTTTCATGTAAATTAATTGAAGATTTGGAAGATTAAAAATAACATAAAAAAATAAAGGGAAAAAAATGAATTTTATACTGTAAAATTAATGGAAGATTAAAAAAAACAGAAAGAAAATACTTGAATTATTCAAGCCTGAGTACAATTTGCACAATATCTGATGGAGTGAATACAACTGTAGATGAGTAGAATGAAAGTTTATGAAGCAATTGTGAGGTGGTTTTATATATTTTTATTGTTGAATTTGTTGGAAGGGAGGATTGACATGGATCGATTTTTTCCAAAATCAAATGTGTGTTGTGGATTGATTTGGATGTCATCCAATGGCTGATAAAATCTTATGGTTGATCCTTGTGCTTACCTTTTTGTTTTCTTTTGTTTAATTCTTAAATCTTGTGTGTTGCTTTCATTTATTTCTTTGAGAAGGTTGCATTGATGAACATATATGTAGTTATGGCTAACACGTACATTCTCTATTCTTGTGCAGGTAGAAATGAACTTTGGGCATCACTACTCTAGTTTATATTTATGGTTTGGTCTGATGTGATATGTGTCATGTTGGATAGTATGGGATGGATGTTTTTCTTGTTAATTTTGTCTTGTTTTCTAAATCAGATCTGGAGGAACTTGGGACAAGATGTCTTGTAAAATTGTCATAGTAAATGCTAGTGTTGGGCAGTTATAAGCCCAATGAATATATGGGCCCATTTTGGACATATTTGAATAACCTATATAATTTAATATTATCTATTTACGTTTTAATTATGAATTTTTTTTGTCATGGTTTGATGTTTGTGTGGGACCAGTACTATAACAACTACTCGTCCCTACACAACAATAGAAGTCTCTCCCCTAGTCAAAGAATTTGCATAATCTTTCAGTTCATTTCATGTAGGTCAACTTCTTGTAGAGGAATCAACAATTCCATTTGGTAAAATGAGAAGCCATCTTACAACCTTGACCACTGTAAAGTATGGTATCGAAAAGAAGAAATTATTCAAAGCATGATTTTCTGGAGAATGTTTTCTCATGAAACAAAATTTGTTCCTATATATCTTCAAGACTACCAAAATATCCATCATGGCATTTATCACCATGACAATATTCTTAAAGACAGAGATGAAACACAAAACAATTACAAATGGAAACAAGTACTTTCGTGTCCTTTTTTTAAAGTTTATTTAATGTGATGTTCAATGGAATGGCAGAATTAGCTAGATAGTTTCCATATTACTAGTATATTATAGACAAAGATACTTGTTATTCTACCCTTCCTGGGCATTTTCCTTATCCATTTGGGTGTTGAGAATCCCTTTATATTTTCCTTGAACTGGGGATATGGAGCATATTAACATACTATGTCGTATGTTTTTCTCCATTAGATAACATGTAAGAAGTGACTCACACATTTCTTGTTTCAAAATGAAATTTATTCATCTCATTTTCAGGATGCTCGACTCTAATAAGTCTTTATGATGTTTTGTCAGGTTTTTCTGGCAGTTCCTGCTACTTTTCTGGGCACTAAAGATGTCCTTGTCACTTTTTTGTTTCATTGTTGCATCAATGGGCAGAAAGTTAGTTGTTTCAAACACATTTGGGTCCTTTGCACTATTGCTAATTTTTGTCTTAGGAGGATTTGTCATTTCTAAAGGCTTAATTCCATATCCATCCTGATAAAGTCTTTGTAAATAACAACAATATTGGCATGGTTTGGGTATTGTATATGTTATCCATCCATGGTGGATTTGGGGATATTGGGATTCTCCTATGATGCATGGCTTGAATGAAATAGCCATCAATAAATATCTATACAAACATTGGAGCCTAGTAGAACTAAAATATGAACTAAATGACCTAATGTCCTCTATAACTCCTTGTCAGTTTTAGTTTTCAAAATTTCAATCATATTGCGTGATTGATGTCTTTTGCACATCCCAATAATGATCCCAATATAGATGAACCAACCAATGGGAAATCAATTTTGAGAAGCAATAATAGCAACCTATGGCTATTGGTGTTGGATTAGTATTTGATGTCAAATCCTGCTTGACTTGCAACAACATTAATGGTTGGAGTCTGCAAGCAACATTAACTCATTTACACTTTCAAATTGCATTTCTCATTCACAGAATCTCCAAAAAAATTATAACATATATTTTTATTTTTTCTTCTTAATTGCAAAAATTAAGTACATACATTCATAGATAATCATATATCTAATTCCTCTTCTATCATTACTAAAATTACTAAAATTTGGATGAGTTGTAATTTTCCAAAAAGGAATCCAAGCTCCTTATTTTTCTCCAAAAATTCTTAGCTTTCTTCATATTTTTCCTCCTACAAGTCTAGCCTATTTTCTAAATTTAATAAAAAAAAGCTACTTCCATCTATATCCACAAAAGCGGATAAGATTTCTTATTTTTTCTAACGTCATTCCTATCCAAACTTTCTAATCTTTAAACTAAAACAAAAAAAAAAATTACTAATAAAATAAAGGAATCTAATTCCTTCCACATTTCCATTATTTTTTTCCAATTTCAAGAGTAAGATGCTCCTGCATCAGACTCCTAGGGAAAAATAATTTCCACGATCTCTTGAACGTTTGTGCAATGCTTGGACATCTCTACAAAATTCATCCAAGTAGCATCCTCCAATGGTTGATTTCTGCACTTCACCAAATATGGAAAGTACTCTTTTCCTTTAGTTTTCATCACCACTTTTCGATCTAATAGACCTTCAATTTCCTTTGGAGTTGCTTTAGCCAGTTGCTGCTTCCATTCAACAATCTGATCTACTTCATTGGAAGACTCATCATCTGAAACTTGTATTGTTCCTTGAAAGGAATACAAATCAAAAACATGAAAAAATGGGGGAATACTTGTTAGTGAAGGTTGTCATTGATGTCAATATAGCATTATTGGAGATGGAAAATATTCTTGTGATGTCAATGAACCTCATGCAATCCCCATGTGCTAAGGTTTCTCTTACATTATGAAGATCTCAAGACACCAATGAAGAAGTCTAGCCTAAGATGCCCATGATGCTCTAAAACATGAACATTGATATTCATAGTGATCTAGTCTTTGAGTTTCAATTATGTGTCCAATATACAAGCCCTAGAACTATCCTTGTTGTGGGAATATGATATCCTTGCTCTTGGTTTAGAGGCCCTAAAACCATGATGATGTCCTTGCTCATGTGAATAAGTCTTAACTTAAACATTTAATAAGTTGATGACTTAGATGACGACACATAATGACATGGTTGAACACCACATGATGAAATGGAGGCATGGAGATGATATGATGACATATTTGAAGACATGATACTAGAGATCATATACAACCCAATGCATATAATAAAACCCTATCAGAGAAATATCATATCGGCATCTTTATTGTGTGTCACCAATCAAAAACTCCGATCTTTGATATGTGATATCATATAACCTCTGATTTTCTCCAACTTCCAATATGCGGACCCGACTTGATTTAAGTTAATGATTTAATTATTAAATCACATCTGCCACTTTATCGAAACTTTTGAAATGGCACCTCTCATAAGAACTAAGCTCCAATTTCTGATATGTGGACCCAACTTGATTTAAGTTAACAATTTAATTATCAATTTGCAATTTTCCACTTTATCAGAACTTTTGAAATGGAACCTCATAAGACCTAATCTCCTATTGCCAATATGGTTGCAGACCTTATTGGCTTTATCATAACGTTTTAATATAATATCACATTTGTTGCATTGGAACTTTCCTATATCACAAGTTTTGTACGTTATGTCATGTTAAAGCTTCTGATACCCATCCACGTCCACCATTGATGACACGTGATGAAGGATTTTATGACATAGATGACATGGATAGTTGAAGCCGACCTACACTTAGCCATACAAGTTGGCCTCACTTCAAATAGATGTGTCCCTTCAATTATAAATAAAATCACTATAAATACAAGTCTAAACCTTTATTTTCAACTCATCGACTGGGTGAATATCTATTACAAAGACACATTACAATTCAAAACTCGTCAACTAGGAACACTGAGAAGGAATTGAAGGAATAAATTGTTTGGGGATATATGTTCTATAGCTCATAAATCATATATGTAGAAGACCTATGGAAACCGAATCTGTGAATAGCTAGAATTACAGAGGTTTGAAAGCTTAGTTTTTAGGCTCAGTCAGATCTGTTGGGTGCCTCGGACTACCTCTGCACTTCACATCTATGACTAGATAACTCGGTGTTGGACAGTGATAAATACCCAGTGCTGGATAGTGATAAAAACTTCTTTTTGGATGGTGATAAAGCTCAGACTAGTGACCTGTGTTATGAAAATAGTCCTCAAATATGGGTTGCAAATTGTAGTCAAGTTTTAAGGGCTTGGTCTTATGGTTTATAGCCTATGAACAACTCGGACTTACCTCTATGGTAACATCACAGTGATAACACATATGTGGATACTTGAAGAGTTGACCAATACTTCTTTGGAGCTCGGATAAGTGTTTCTTTGGAGGGTTTGTGGAAGATTAGAGATATAACTATGGAGGGCTCAATGCTAATAATGAACAGTAAATAGTAAAGCTTGAAGTGATAGTTGGAAGCTTGTACAAGTTAGAATTTAAAGACCTTAGACACTGAAGCATTTGGTGGGCAGTGAAGAATTTTCCAAAAGAGACCTTGGAGAAATTTGTGAGTGTGTTGAAGTGGACAGATCTTGTGTGTGGAATAAAAATATTAAAAGAGTATTTTGAATCCTTGAAGATCATGGAAATCCCTAGAACAATTTTTAGAGCAGGTTTGGTGCAGCGCATTAAAGAAACTTTGAAGAAGTCTTGGGGAAACTTATTTAAGATCTTGAAGAATCCTTGAAGAAAGTTTGGAAGAGATTTTGAAGCTTTGTGAAGACATACCTTGGAACAGACATTTTGAAGGCACCCTTGTAGACATGATGCTTTGTTGAAGCCCTCATGGAGTGACCTTGGAGAAAATGTTTGGGTGACATGAAGAGAAGTGGTGACACCTTCTGAGAAAAAAAGCTTGTCATTGATGAAGTAATTTGGATGAGGCATTGTTGAAGATAGACATGGATCATTGAAGAAGATATTGGGAGTCGTGAACAATCATCAAACTTATCTTGATGAATTGAAGTTAAGGGTTGGAGCCTCATAGAGACAAGGTTGGTGCTTGGAAGATAGGGTTGGAGCCCTAGAGGATAGGGGTCCTCAAGAGACCATGTTGGAGCCTATACCAGAGATAGGGCTAGAGCCCTAGAGGTTGGTGCCTCAAAGTGACAGGGTTGGAGCCTTGGAAAGTCCAAGTCGATGCATGGAAAAATACAGGTTGGAGCTTGGGATATTGAAGATTAGTGTCTTCATCTAGGGTTGGAGCCCTACACTCTATTATTTTGGATTTATTGTAAATAAGAAGTTAAAATAAATAATTTATTCTTATTTTTCATTTTGTGTTCTAATTATAAGTGATCTAACTGGTAAAAAATAACAATTAAAAAGAAATATTGATTCACCCCCCCTCTTAGGATTTCCAACAAACGGTATCAGAGCCAGTACCTTCAATCAAAGCCTAATATCTTGAATATTGATCCTTAGAACAAACATGACAAAGCCAAGTAAGAAAGCCTCCAATCATTCTAAAGATGTCTCTTCCTCATTTGTGAAAACTGAAGACAATCAAATTGGGAAAGTTCCATTTCTCAATGGAAACTTTGATATACGGAAGATGAGAATGAGGAATTTCTTAATGGATCAAGGCATTGAAGTATGGGAATCAATGATTACTCAAAGCATGATGTAAGGAGAATCCAAGGAATATAATACAAAAGCAATGAAGGAAATATTGAATGGGCTACCAGATGCTATAAATACCAAAGTGGATAAATATTCAATGACAAAAGATATGTGGGACAAACTTCATGATATTCACTCAAAAGGAGCATTGACCATGACTGCTAGTCAAGAAGATGATGGAAACCAAGAAGGAAATCCAAAACCCATTAAGGAAGCTAAAAACAAGAGTGAATATATCAAGACCAAAGAAGACCTAGAATATGAAGAGAGTAAAGATGACTTCGAAGAAAATCTCATGGCGAAGCTTGTAGCTTCCCTAGAAGAGATAAGCAGTTTGAAAAAGGAGAATGAGGAGCTCAAGAACCAATCAAAATATGGTGAACATGACCTTGACAAGACAAGGAAGGAAGTTAACATATTCAAGCTTCAATTTCAAGAAAGCGATGAGGATCTCACCAAACTTAACGAGGAATTTCATCAAAACAAGAAAAGACATCATGAAGAAGTCATATCTATGACAAATCAATTGGATAAAGCAAATAAAAAGGAAGACACTTTGTCAAGCCACCTTGAATGAAGACACAAGATCTTGAACAAAATTGAAGAAGAAATTGAACAATACGAGGAAGAGGTCTCCTCCCTCAAATATCAACTAGAAGAAGCAAAGAAACAAGCACAAGGACAATTTGATGCCATGACATGCAAAATAGAAGAAAAGGATGAAGAAATCACCTCACTTAAGGTCCAATCATGTGAATAAACCAAGATGAAGGAAGAATTGCAGAACCATCTAGAAAATAAGGATGAAGAATGAAAGAAAATGAAAGAAGAAATTGTCTTTCTTAAAAAGGAAGTTGACTTGTTGAATAAGAAATTGAAGAGTTCTCAAACCCTAGATGACATCCTAAGTCATCAAATATATCCTCTTAATAAATTAGGTCTTAGCTATGCAGGTGAACCCTCAAGCAAGAATGATGCAAACCCTAATGCTTCAAACAACAAGGACGTGGAGAAGCTTGGAAGAAATATTGATGCCCCCAAATCCAACAAAGGCAAGGAATAGGGTAAAGATGACATTGGGTGAAACCCTACTTCAAGAATATATGCAGATGGTGTTAAGAATGGAAGAGGCAAGAAATTTGATCAAAGGATTCCAAGACAGAATGACCTTAGAATTTCATCAAGGAAATATCCATCCTCTAGGTACCAAAGTATATTTTTTGGTTATTGTTATTTTGGTACAAATTTTGGGCATATGGAAAAGGATTGTAGAGCATAGCACAAGGAAAGATATAATGATCCCCATCAGTTTCCCAAAAGCATCTTTGCAAGAGGAAATTGTGATTCTTCATTTATGTACAAAAAGGAATGCTTCAACCGTCATAAAATTGGACATATGGCTCGTGATTGTAACTTGAATCGAGTCCCCAAACAAGCTAAAAACATGTCTACCAAGCAAGAAAATAAAGTTACACAAGTATGGGGAAGGAAGAAAATTGGATTCAAAAGTCTCTTGAAAACTCAAGCCAACAACACATGTTGTTTATTTAATGAAGACATCCTTGGCAGATGTAATATTCCAATTTTAATGATGAGACTGTGCCGAAAAGGAGACCATGCATACTGTTAGGGGGGGCTTGTTATTCTTGACCATTCTTGCTGAAGCTATCCAACCCTTGATGAGTCACACATGAACAATCATATTTTTATAGATCATCTCTCAGGAGCAACTCCATTGAAGAACATAATCCTTTACTCATTTGATTGATCATTGTTGAAGATGTCTTCCATTTGATCACAAAGCAAACAATATTTCTTGAGCTAGAGGAGTTTATGCAGGAAGGGGTAGTTGGTTCATTACATGAAGAAATGAAAACACATCTATCATGGACCACATTGCCAGAAGGAACAACACCTTGAAAGGGGGAGCAACATATCTATCACAGAGAACTATCATTGAAGAAAATACAATGGGAGCAACATATCAAGAAGAAGATTGATAGGGGGGTACTTGGGCACCCTGTTTTCCATTGATGTCAAAGGAGGAGAGAATTTTGGAAGGAAAAGAATATTGCCATCAATGACAAAGGGGGAGACTATTAGTCAAGGTTTTCATTGATGTCAATATAGAATTATTGAAGATGGAAAATATTCTTGTGATGTCAATGAACATCATGCAATCCCCAGGTGCTAAGGTTGATCTTACATTATGAATATGTCAAGACATTAATGAATAATTGTATTCTAAGATTCCCATGATGCTCTAAAACATGAAGATTAATGTTCATAGTGATCTAGTGTTTGAGTGTCAATTGTGTGTCCAATATAAAAGCCCTAGAACTATCCTTGTTGTGGAATATGATATCCTTGCTCTCGATGAAGAGGCCCTAAAACCATGATGATGTCCTTGCTCATGTGAAGAAGTATTAACTTAAACATTTAATAAGTTGATGACTTAAATGACGATACATAATGGCATGGTTTAAGACCACATGATGATATGGAGGCATGGAGATGATATGATGACATAGTTGAAGACATGACAATGGAGATCATATATAACACAATGCATATAATAAAACCCTATCAGAGAAATATCATATCGACATCTTTATTATGTGTCACCAGTAAAAAACTCCAATCTTCGATATGTGATATCATATAACCTCTTATTTTCTTTGAATTCCAATATGCGGACATGACTTGATTTAAGTTAATGATTTAATTATTAAATCACATCCACCACTTTATTGAAACTTTTGAAATGGCACATCTGATAAGACCTAAGCTCCAATTTCTAATATGCGGTCCCGACTTGATTTAAGTTAATGATTTAATTATCAAATTGCATCTGCCACTTTATCAAAACTTCTGAAATGGCAACTCCAATAAGACCTAACATCCTATTGTCAATATGGTTGCGGACCCGATTGGCTTGATCATAACTTTTTAATATAATATTGTGTCCGCTGCGTCATAACTTTCCTATATCGCAATTTTTTCACGTTGTGTCATGTTAAAGCTTTCGATACCCAAACCTATGATACCCATCCACGTCCACTATTGATGACACTTGATGAAGGATTTGATGATATAGATGACATGGATAGTTGAAGCCAACCTACACTCAGTCATATAATTTGGACTCACTTCAAATAGACGTGTCCCTTCAGTTATAAATGAAATCACTATAAATACAAGTCTAAACCTTTATTTTCAACTCATCGATGGGTGAAGATCTATTACAGAGACACATTATAGTTCACAACTCATTAACTAGGAACACCCAAAAGGAATTAAGGGATTAAATTGTTTGGGGATATCTGTTCTAGAGCACGGAAATTGGATTTGTAGAAGACCTGTGGAAACCAGATATATGAACAATTAGCATTGCAGAGGTTCGGCATCTCATTTTTTAGGCTCAGTCAGATATGTTGGGTGCCTCACACTACCTCTTCACTTCGCATCTGTGACTAGATAATTCAGTGTTGGACAATGATAAATACTCGGTGTTCGACAGTGATAAATACTTGATGTTGGACGGTGATAAAGCTTGAAACAGTGACACGTGTTATGAAATTAGTCCTCAAATCTAGGTTATGAATTGCAGTCAAGTTTTAAGGGCTCATTATTGTGGTTTATAGCCTATGAATAGCTCAGACTTACCTTTGTGGCAATATCACAGCGATAACACATTTGTGGATACTTGAAGAGTTGACCAATACTTCTTTGGATATTAGATAAGTGTTTCTTTGGAGGGTCTGTGGAAGATTAGAGATACAACTGTGGAGGGTTCAATGCTAATAATGAACACTGAACAATAAACCTTGAAGTGATAGATGGAATATTGTACAAGCCAAAATTTTAATACCTTGGAAAGTGAAGCATTTTCCAAAATAGATCTTGGAGAAATTTGTGAGCATCTTGAAGCAATATAATAGAATTGAAGAAGCTAGATCTTGTGTGTCGAAGAAATCTTAAAAGATTATTTTGGAGCCGTCAAGCTCATGGAAATCCTTGGAGTCATTTTTGGAGCAGGTTTGGTGGATTGTATTGAAGAAACTTTGAAGAAGTATTGGGTCACCTTATTGAATACCTTGAAGCATATTTGAAGAAAGTTTGGAAGAACATTTGAATCTTTGTGAAGACATACCTCGAAATTGAAATTTTGAAGGCACCATTGGAGACATGATGCTTTGTTGAATCCCTTATGGAGTGACTTTGGAGAAAGTGTTTGGGTGACATGAAGAGCATTGGTGACACCTTATAAGAAGAAAAGATTGTCATTGATGAAGTAATTTGGAGGCATTGTTGAAGATAGACATGGATTTTTCAAGAAGATATTGGGAGCCGTGAAGAATCATCAAACTTAACTTGACTAATTAAAGTGCAGGGTTAGAGCCCTAGAGGTTGGTGCCTCATAGAGACAAGGTTGGTGCCATGGAAGATAGGGTTGGATCCCTAGAGGATACGAGTCATCAAGAGACCAGGTTGGAGCCTTTACCAAAGATAGGGTTGGATCCCTAGAGGTTGGAGCCTCAAAGTGACAGGGTTGGAGCCTTGAGAAGTACAAATCAGTGCTTGGAAACATACAGGTTGGATCCTTGGAGATTGAAGATTGGTGTCTTCATCTAGGGTTGGAGCCCTATAATATATTGTATTGGATTTATTGTAAAGAAGAAGTTAATAAAATTATTTATTCTTATTGTTCATTTTGCATCTATTTATAAGTGACCTAACTGGTAAAAAATAACAATTGAAAAGAAATATTGATTCACCCCCCTCTAAGTATTTCTAACAATACCAACATTGCATGGAAGCTCCAGTTCATAAGTATTTGAGTAAAATTTCCTTAAAAAACTTACAAGGTATGATCTTCTTGAGTTTTAGCTTGTTGTAAGTTCCTTTAGGAATTATTTCTTTCCTCAAATGTACCATCACTAAATCACCAATATTGAAGTTTTTGTTTTCTTCTCTTCGAATCAACGCTTTGTTTGTATTTGTTGTTGCTTTCTCGTAGTTGTTTCTTAACTCTTTCTTGCGATTCTTACATACTCACTGCAAATTATTCACCTTCTACACTTATTATATATTGTTTTCCCAAATTCCTCAATCCATATATTCCCCTTGGATGCATTCCATACAATATTTGGAAGGAACTCATACCTTTACTTCTTTTGGGTGTATCGTTGTATGCAAATTTAGCCTGAGGAAGAACTTGATCCCATTGTTTGGGAGTTTCACTTATCAAGCTTCTTAGGATGTTTCCCAAGATTCTATTCACAACTTCTATTTGCACATCAGTTTGTGGGTGATAAGCTAAGCTAAAATTAAGGTTAGTACCCAACTTCTTCCATCATGTTCTCCAAAAATGACTAACAAATCTTGTGTCTCTATCAAATACAATACCTCTAGACAATCCATGCAACCTTACCACCTCTTTAAAGAACAAATTGGAAACTTTGGTGGCATCACTAGTTTTGCTACAAGGTATAAAATGTGTCATTATAGAGAATCTATCAACCACAACATAGATAGAGTCATTACCTCTTTGAGTCCTTGGAAATTGTTTGGTCAGTTTAATGTTATTAAATTGCTTACATAAATTATTGACTGGAGTTGGTAAACTTGTGAAGTGCAAGTGCACTATATATGCTAGAAGCCTTCTTGAGTTTATTAAAATGATGATTGTGTTTATTTTAATGATTTTCTTTATTCTTATGTTCCTATTGAAATTGACGATTTACAATTTAATTTCGATAATCAACTCTGAAAATAAAATTAAACAAGCTATCATGATCCTATTTCACGGACTATCATTAGTTTCAAAAGAACTACTATGCAAGGTAATGGAAAAGCAAAACTACTTTGTAAATTCTACGAAAAACTTATTTAAGATAAATTGAGTTTTTGAAAAGAAACTAAAAGGAAAGTTATTCTAAAATATGTGAATAAACTACTTATGTTCTAGAAAGAGAATTATTTATGCTCTAAAAGAGAATCACTTCTATTCTAAAATGAATTTATAAAGAATCATATGTTAAGATCTCTACATTGTAATTAACAATTCAACTTTGAAATGATAAAGCAAAAACAAAAGGAATGTAATCTAACAGATGTATTTGCTATGGAAAGAAGAAGAGTATATACATGGTTCTCTTTTAGAAAGCATATAAATGATTGAAATTGGTAGACAAAAAAAGAAGGACTGTAAATAAATGACTATAAAGAAACTGAAGCTACGATAATGAAAATCTAGAAATAATGAAAACGACATGACTGAGTTAAACGTAAAAGATTGAACGTCAACTGTTTGCAGGGGCCCTCCACAAAACAACAAGTTTTATAACTTTAATTCAACAGCTAACTGTGCATGAGGTTGACGAAAATGCTTCTTCAATTAAAAAGGACAACTTTGAACAGTCATTCAAAGATTACATGCGTGCCTCTCCCTGCTTGTTGTTTATAGAGTATATATATAGAATTTGTGATCAATAGATTGAGACTTTTATGCCTTATAAAACTTAAAACAATCCTAGTTTGAATTCTAATATATAACGGAGTAATAACATTTTATAATATTTTTTATTTGGAAAGAAAATCAGAGAGTCATGATTTATCTGAACTCTCACTGCTCTGCTTATCCACATATTGACTTGCTTCTTTGACTGCACCACTGGGTGATTTCCTTGATGATTTAGCTCAAGTGAATAGGAGGAGATCCATGAGGAGATCAATGCCCACCTACACATGTGCTTATTTTCTTGGCTGGTTTACTGGAATCTGGAAAACCATGGAGATAGCTACGAAATCATGAAACAGATGCAGAGTCGTATTAACTATGTAGCTATTGCAATCTTTTAACTTAATAATAAGGAACATTAATAAATATGAAAAATAAGACATATGAGTACCTTACCATGTCAAAATCTATAGTTTATTGCTTATTTGAGTTGATAGTGATGATGAAAAGAGGAAAAATGGATGAAAAGAGTGTCAAAAGCAAAACAAACATGAGACTCTACACTCCCCCGTGCTGAGGTTTTTGCATGTCCTCATGCAAAACACAAAACTAATGTCTCATGTTTAATTACTGCATATCGTTTGAGACCTCTACAAGTACATCCAACTTCATATTTTTCCCTTTCTTTATGACCACTTCCATCCTTGGCTTTTTCATGAAAATATTGTACTTCAGGTTTATGACTTGTCTTTGTAGAGCTCTATTTTTCTGCTTCAACTTCTTATTTTTCTTATACCACAGACTTAGGTGTAAAAGAAGATTGTCACTCTTAGCTATTTGGATTTAACTTTGTGCCTTTAGGGTTTGATTCTCCTTCTGAATGTACATGTTTAGTGTCTCCAGCTCAAACATTTCTTGTTTTAAAACATTTATCGCTGGAGGTTCTTGTGGTCTACTAAACTGGACTTCTTCTTGATTTAAAACCGATGTTCTTGCCACATCTCTTTTCTCCACAGACTCGATATGATCATGAATTTACTACTGTACAGGATCAACTTTAGGTGTTCTTCGACATAGGCTTTAAGGAGGTGAGATGAAAGTTGGTAGACAAACCCTTAAATCTTCTTCTGCTTCTAAGTCAATAGGCTCTATACTTTTTGAAGGTAGTTATTTTGTTGTTGGATTGAGTTTGGTACTTCTTCTTAAACTTGTCACAAAATGCATTTCAATTTTTTCTTTCTTCTTTTTTACCTTAGGCTTTTATGTTTTGGGTGTGCTCTTTGTTTCTTTGCTGACTTTCTCTCTTCTAAAATTTTTATTGTTTATATTCTCTAAAATTTCTACAACAGGAATGCCATCCTCTGACAGATCATCTGGCTATTGTTGTTATTGTTCCACTGGTTCTTCAAATTTTCTTTTTCTCCCTCTCTTGGCTTTGTTGCTACTCGGTTGTTCTTGAGTATCTTCCTTAAAATGATTCCTCACTAAAAATCTTTCTGAATTATCACCCACATTTTTAAGATGAAATTCAACAAGGATTTTAACAAGACCATGGTCATATATGGTATTCTATAAAACTGAATTTTCCTTTGAACATTCCTTGACATCTTCCTTACGCTATTAATTGAGAAGTATGGAAGATTTATTTCATTATCCTCAATAAAATTCATCAACAGTCGAATATGATAAAAAATCATGCATTCAAAATTCCCTTCGCAAGTAACAACTTTTTGAATTATCAAAAGTAAATTTCTCCACTTACTTTTCAATGTTGTGCTTGGAATGCCCTTCTTAAAAATGGTGATGTCCATGCTAGGTTTCTTTAGAAAAACCTTCCAGTGGTCACTCTCAATACCTTTGTTTTTAAACCATTTTTCTCCAATTTGAGACAATCTAGTAGCCTCGGAAACAAAGGACTATGTTACTATAAATTTTATGTCCCCTATCTCGACTTCCACCCCATCAAATGATCTGGCAAAGGATTTGGTTACTTCTTTGTGGAAACTAGCAAATATCTCCACAAACTCCAGCCACTACGATTTCTGCAATAATTCTCTTGTTTGTGGATATCCTACTAAAAAATTTCTCCCTTCTAGTCTTATTCTCATTATAACCCCCATGGATGAGAATATTTGTCTCAAGACTATTTTGTTTGACAGGGTAGGAGGGTTTTAGAGGGTTTCAGAGTGATGAGGATGAGAGTGTGAATGATGGGACTGTAAGTGGTAAGGGTATAAAGAAGTGCGAAAAAATCTAACTGTTGAGAGCATGAATGAGCATGATTTGGGCGTTAGAATCAATAAAATTGGGATGTGGGTTGGAGCACAAGTATAATGATGAGGATTGAATGGCGGATTAGATCCGATTTGACATGATACTATCAAATCTTAGTAATAACGATTTTGAATTTTGGTAGTATGATGTCTATATAATTCATAAATTTATTTTTTTTGATCCCTATTATCAAATTAAAGAGTTGCATACCTTTGAATTATTGCTTTCTAACCTTTGGTTTCTGTCCTCTATATTGTCTTCAGGTGCTTTACAGTGGAGGGAGTCAATCAATCTTTCATTGTTTCATCATAAATTTGTGTCAAATTCGCTGCAAAAATCTATTAGAGCTGCAGAAACTCAGTAATTCTGTAGCTATTTTTATTTCTGAAAATAAAAGAGTGGGATATAAAGAGGATGGGTTTAGAATAGGTATGAGGAAAATTTAAGGTGTCAAAAATTGATTTTCACCTTAGATTTTCTATATAAACATGCCAACCATTGTTGGTTTTCAATTTTATACATTATTTATTTATTTATTTATATTTTCTTTTCTTTTTTAGAAAGAAAAAGACTTTTGGAGATCAAATTGGAGAAGAAGGAAAATCATTCTTCACCAACTTTAAATCAGTATTATTTTGATAAATTCTTCCTTGGTCAATGGCTTATGATAGATTCTCAATCAATGACCATTCACAAGAAAAGTGGTCCTTTCTTCATCAATAGTTCTGATCCTAACTGCATCATTATCAAAGATTGTTTCAATCTCATAAGGCCCAAGCCAATGAGTTTGAAATTTCTCTCGGAAATCTTTGAACTTTGAATTAAATAGTAATGCCTAATCTCCTAGTTGAAACTTTCTCTCTTTGATATATTCGTCATGCCATCTAAATCTTTGATGATAAAATGGATTGGTTCTTTGGATTGCACCTTGTCTTATCTCATCAAGTTCATTCAGTTGCTCCATTATTTGCTTTTGTGCCTCTGAAAGATCAATACCCAATTTGACCTTTGTCTTGAAGGTTTTGACTTGAAACTCAATAGGAAACAAGACTTGTTTCCCATAAACAAGCTCATAAGGAGTATGCCCTGTATTATTTATCCATGTGGTACGGTATGCCCATAAAGATTCTAGAAGATTTTCTACCCAATCTTTTCTATGCAAATGCATAGTTTTGGTGAGAATTGATTCAATGAATTTATTGGTGAACCCCACCTGTCCATTTTCTTTAGGATGATAT
>APFE031196345.1:34427-54871 GCA_000404065.3 Pinus taeda | reverse complement strand
TCCACATGGCTCATCATGACAAGCTTTCAATATCTTTGGTACTCCATCTTCTCTAACACACCTTTAAATAATCAGATGTGGCCCTGTTTTAAACAATTCTTCATTTATCCATGAATAAGATGCACTAATTTGAGTCACCTTCCTTTTTTCTCAAGGAGACAAGTATGTTGGTAATTTTCCTATAGCCAAATAGTTAGCAATATCTGCAAAGCATGGATATTTAGTAGATACTGCAAAAAGATATTCATTTGGAAAATTATCCTCTACAAGCATGTCATTGTTATCATTTTGAATCCTTGATAAGAAGTCAACAATTGTATTTTGTTTTCCAAGTCGATCCAAAATTGTAATGTTAAACTCTTGCAGCAACAAACCATCTAGTGATTCTGCCATTAGTGATTGGTTTATTCATCAAGTATCTAATTGCAAAATGATCAATGTTAGGGTCCTATAATAATAGGATTCATAATTTTGAATTGGCTATGGTTAGTCTTGTAATATTTTACATACTTTTTCTTTTTGCAAAATGTTTTCCCATATTAAAAATAAAAAATGTAAATAGGGTAAGTCCTAAAAGAATAATCAAAGGACTAAAAGAAAGAAAAAGATCAAAAAGATATAAAAATATGAACCCCCAAAAAAAGAGATAAGAATAGATCATGAAATTGTGCAAATTCAAATGCCACTACTTTTTAGTTTACTTTGTAAAATAAGATTGTGTGCAGCTTGTCAAAAAATGCCACAATCCATGATGGTCAAATAGTTTTATCTTGATTCATTCATGCTTTAAATTTCATGTTGATAGATAGAGAAGAAAGATCTAGCCAAACTGTTTAATCTTGGTAGATCAATAGTTAGGTAGAGAATAATAATGAACTCATCAATTTAATCTCAGCCATTGGAAGTTATAAGGTTAGAATTACATAGTTTACTTATCAAGGAAAAAGAAATAAAGCGTCAGCAAGCTCAAATGCACCCAATGAATGAAGAGAAAATGCTAGGGTAAATAAAGGGTAGGTAGAAGAAGTTTTGCAAGTGCACAAGATTGCTAAGTCAAAACCACCTTCATCATGCTTAATCCTATGTTTCACGTGCAGGAGGAATTTTCAAAGAGAAAGGACATTCACTAAAGCTTATTTACTAATTTCCCCTCATTTCACTAGACCCCCACATACTTAGCTTATTAATTTCCTCTCATTATCCCTTCATTATTTTTCATCCCCTAATGTTGTCCCCTTCTTAGTTCCAAAGCACCCCTTCCCTCTTCATTTGCCCTTGTAAAAACCCTTTCCCTTCATTTTGACCTTTTTTCCGTTTGTTTCACACATTTCCCTAGACATTACCCTTTAAAAACCATTCCCCCTTTCGAAAACCCCTTTCCTTAGTGTGAAACCCATTCCCGTCACAAATAATACATTCCCCCCTTATTTATTTCCCCTTTTTACATTAAAAACCCACTAAACCCTTTATCCTAAGTTATTTCCTAAAGTCTCGCTTTATATATTTAAACCCTCACTAAAATTTCCTGACCCTCACTAAACTTAGAAAGTATTAAACCCGCTGTATTATTTAACCTCAGGCCCTGCCAACCACATCCCAACTCCATCCGTGCAACTTTTCCGCACGATAGCTCTCTGCTCTCCCACCTCCAAATCCAGCAGCGCATATCCATATCGCGTAGTTTCATCATCTGACAGTTAAAGGTCCAAAAGAGCGTGAGATTCGTGGTTTTCGCTGAGCACTTTTCCACTATGTGGCGACACCAAGTTAGATCACGTGCTCATGAAAAATACCACCCTCCACCCAAAAACAATGCAATATGACATAAAACCGCCTCCCCGTGTAAAAGAAAACTACCCACTGTTCATTTACCAAATCTCGTGCCAAAATGTAACTGTTGTTGGTTAAAAACCCGAAAAATCCCCCTTTCACTCTTTTCAATCATTTTCACTGCAAAAAACCTCTATTAACCAATTATGAAACCTTGAACCTCTGTGCAACCATTTTAACCACCTTTTGTAACCAGAAGATGCTGCAAACACCAAACTGAAGCAGCAAATAGAAAATTGAAGACTCATAAACCTCTACTACTACCACAGAACCCTGTCTGCGCACCAAATCATCATTTTCCAGGCATTTTTGAAAGAACCAGAATGACCCTGTAATTTAAGCTATGCACAATAATTATCAAAAGGTTAATTAATTAAATTAATTAAAAAACCTTTCTAGGCTGAAGAAAACCTTATTGTGCATCCAAAAGCCCTTTTCTACAGACTATAATTACCCTCCCCACTATTCCAGAGCTTTTGACCTTACTCCTAAAGCCAAAGAAAAACTAACTCAATTGAATAAACCAAATTATGGATTCCCAAAGCACTCTAGATGTAAGACCCCTGCAACCCCTCACCTGGATATTGACCACCTCCCATTGGCCGAAAAATATTTTCAAATTAAAGACATTGTTTCCCTTAGCCATCAACTAAAACTCCACTGCTGGAGTAAAGATAAATTCTTGAACCAGAATGATGACATTCACCTATGGGAATCAAATTTTCCCAAATACTTGTTCCCACAGGTATATCTATTCCCAGAAATCATCACTTCTGCCAAGCTTGCTATGTTGCAAGTCAAAGACCCATAGCCTCTCCTGACTAATAGATTTTATTCACCATTGTTGTAGAGTCAATAAATCAAATGTTGCAGATCCAACCAAACCCAAATGAGACCACACTTTCCATTGAAGCCTTACGTGAAATCTACACAAATTTGGACCTTCCCAAGAGAGCTCAAATCTTTCAGACTTTCATCATAGAAGAGTCTCATACTCCTACATATAGTCCTCCATATGCTGCCACCAGTTTCTCTGAGAGATCCAGACAAATTATAACCATGCTCTCTTGTATTCTAGGATACACCACTGGTGAGCATATAGATGAGGCTATACTTGCTTTCCTTTCTATTTTTTTCCCAGGCAAGCCTCTAGCTATAGTTTTTAACTTTGCTTAGTTCTTGGCAGATAGAATCCATGAGCAGTTTATCAGATTTCCAAATCAAAGAGTATTCAAATACTCTTCAGTATTATTTCACATGTTCCTATATTTTCAGTCAGACAGGTTTCAAGTCAGCATCCAAAAGTTAGAAACAAAGGGCCATCCAAGATCTATCATCTTTTGGACACCATTAATCCAAAGATATTCCACTATTTTTAGTTATTAATAGTTCATTGATTCCTTTATTCATTTAGTTGTATACATTCTAACTAGTAGCAATCAACCCGGGATCAATAATGAGATTAAGAGAGCTTTACAGTTGTCTAAAAACAATAGACTGTGAGACTGGTATCTATACCAGGACCACACAGAAATAAGGATATATGGATGCCAGCTCACTCCCTACAAGCTGCCCAAATACCTTCCCATGAGGATATTTGCATTAGAGCATCTCAGGTAAATCATAAACTCAAATGAAGTAAATTTTCTATCAGGTAGGAAGAAAACACAGCTCAAAATCAAAATCCAGCTAGGTCCTTTCATTTGTAATAATAGGGAAGCTAGACAAGAAGCAGAGAAAATCTTAGAACAAATGAAGTTCAGTAGTAGTTTCATGTGGCAGTATGACCCTAATGAAGTCATAAACAAATTAAGTCTCAAGTTCAAATTAAGCCCTTTTATGCATGATTCCAGACCAGACATTGAAATATATGCCAACTAATCAGAGTGGTTGGAAAATACCTTAATATATGTGGAAAATACCTTATTAGATGTGGAAAAGCAAATAGATATTAGTTCCTTTCTGTAGGTTCCAACCCTAGAAGAACAGATGGGTATTAGTCCCATTCTACAGACTCTAGCCATGCGGGATAGAAATGTAAAAAGAACTAGGGAAGAAGGTTCTAACCCTGGAATGGATACTATAGATGATAGGTTTGAAATCAATTACAGGAAGAATCCCAAGATTAATCCTATAACTGAGCAAGAGGACACCATTGAGACAGTTGAAATCATTGATACTGAAACAATAGTTGAAAAGAGTAAAGGTCGAACAGTTTCAGAGGAAACTCATCAACCTTCTACCTCAAATACTCAAATTATTGAAAAACAACTTAGTATTGAAGTCTCTTCATCTAGAAAATTGGTGGATAAAGAGAAATGTATAAAAGAGAAGTATAGAGAAATAAAGTTGAGGAATGAGGCATTAAAGGCTGAAACATATGCCCAGTACTTCAAACAAAGACCTTCCAATCAGAATAGATTAATGTCAGCCTTTGACATTAAAACTGGTAAAATGAAAATGACCTTTATGCAGCCTACAGTCCATCATACTACAAGAGACAGAGTTTGAAGTTTTGGCCAGGGATGTTCACCCTATTGATCAAATTGAATTCCATAAGCAAACAGGTGAAATGATTTACTCTACAATGACTAATAAAGCAATGAGTGTGCACAAGCTTCAAAGTTCTCTAGACAACATCACAACATAGTTTAAGCTAGAGAAGGCATCCTCACAGGCCAAGGATAATATAATCAAGTCACTCGAAGACTTGGTAATTGAATTTGGATATAATCCAAATGATATCAAGGCTGCAAAAAAACTAATAACGAAGAAAAATGAGGATATTTATGCTTTGAAGAAACAACTAAAGTTGCCTCCTTCTGAACATCCATAGACCAAGGAGGTCCCAGAGAGCCAAACCCAACAAGATGAAATGATGGATCTCATTCTTCAATTAAATGCTCAATTGAAAGAAATGGAGAATGAATTGGACTGTTTAATACAACTTAAACAAGCCAACCTTGAGACAACTACTGCCACTACTATCCCTACAGTTACTACAACAGTTCCTTCAACTTTGGCAGCTTCATTGACCCCAACAACTCCAGTAGCTACAACACTTCCAGCTGTAACAAAAATTACATCAGCAAAAGGTTCAACAACAGTAGCAGCTCATCCAAGTGATGAAGCAAGTAAACTGGTCAAAGCCATGGATGACATGTCCATTCAAACCACTGAAATAAATAGACCTAAAGAACAGATAAGAAGTCTAAAGGATGAGAATAAATTGTCTCAAATGATGCATAAAAATGAAGTACAGAAGTCAAACAGGTTGACTGAGAGGATTAAGAACTTGGAAAAAGAATTAACATTGAAGGAGCCACTTGCCCAAGCAAAAGAGCAGCTATGGGCCAATATCATTGACTCTGCCAATGATATTTGGCCATCTATACAAGTTGTCTTTGAACAAAATGATTTAGTCAAAGAGGCCAGTGAAACAATTCAAAGAGTTGAGACCGAACTTGGAAATATGCCAGAAAAAGCCTCAAGAATAATCTAATTCCTTAACTCAAAGAATAAATATGAATTGCAGGAACTTGACATAGCTGACAGGACTAGCACTATACTAGAGGTGAAGAAAGTAATCACCAAGAGGAACTTGATGATGCATATTGAAGACAAATGCCAAACCATGGAGCTAGCTATAGACAGGTTCATGGTCAAATTTGATGCTTTGAGGCAGAAAGGTTTTCCAAATCCATTGGTAATAAATGACAGGTTAATGCCACATGAAGACTATAAAAAGAAAATCAGAGAAGTGGCAAGGGAGCAAGCCAATATTTCCTCTATGAAAGGGATGCCTACAGGAAAGGTTTTGTACCAGACTTTTGAGAACCTCTTTTACCTCCAACATGATGTAAAACATATTTTTCTAAACAAACCCACCTTTTCAAAATACACAAAAGATGATGAAGTCTATAGAAGAATGGTAAATATTAAATTACCAAATACAGAGACTTGGGAAAAATTAAATGATTTACGGTGAAAATGCAAGGTAAACAATGGATACATAGCAGTGAAAGAAAAGCAGTAGGTCAGCTAAGTCAAAGAGTATCAGTCAAAAGGCAAAGTAAAAGGAAAACTAGCGTAAAGCAACAATGAAGGAGAAAAAGCAGCAAAATACTTGACAACAAAGCCAAATAAACAAGGACAGCTTGCAGCAGTTACATATTTGTCTCTATCTTCTTGCATGAAGATTTTTCTTTTTCCTTGAATATATCCTAAAAAACAGTTTAGGATATTTTGTAACTATTTTCGTATAAATAATTCATAATTCGAAGTATAGAGTGTGGATTGCTAAACATTTTCTATAGTTGTATTGATCTGAAACCTAAGGGTTCATTGTATCAGTTTTCAAGTCAGCAGACTAGACTGTGTAATAAAGACATTGCATTACAAGATTCATGTGTTGGGCCACTTCAGTGAAGTATTTTTTGTTTGTCAAATTGTTATCTTCTTAAGTGTTTCACATACTTGCATGTTATCTAAATTGAATGAAATAATTGGATGATTATTACAAAATTTGTTTAAGTACACTTTGTCTTGAACAATTATTCATTTTCACGTTTTCTTTTGATATTCAGAGTAGGGAATCATTCATTTCTCCCTAGTTTCGATTGACTTCTATAATTTTCCTCATTATCTGGTTTGGATAATTCTTAACTGCTCCTTGACCCCAATTGAAAACCACTTCACCATCTAGCCTAAAAGATCTGAATTTACTCAGCTACCTTGCCCTATGAACACTATCTTTAGAACCTGATTCAGTCATGTTTTCTTGACACTTGACCCCATAGACCAATGGTAAAGGACATCCCTTTATCCATCTAAGCTAGTGATTCCACCACCAAATCAAAATCAAAACCCAATCAAAGCTTAAATAACTAGCCTAAAATCAATTAACTCAACAAAGTTAAATCATAAAGAGAGAGCCCTCTCTGAGCATTAGGAAGGCTGGATCCTAATCTCAAAAGTAGGTTTGTGGTTACCTCTAATATTTCTTTTGACACTGGAGAACAACTCTAGGGAAATTTTAGAGTGATAACATAGTGGCGACCATACTGGGGAACAATCCTTAGTCTGATAAACCTTAAAGAAAATATTAAAATCCAATCTCTTCACCTTAAGGTCATTTTAGAGTTGTTAGAAAGTTTCATTAAAAAATAAAAAATTATGTCTTCCAAAAGAACACATTATACTAGGGCACATCCAGAGCCAAACCCCACTATAATAGTTTATGATCTTGACATAATTTTAAGAAAACCAAAAAAGGTAGAAATTCAAGGAAGTAGTAGTCAGTTAATTGAAGAAAATTCTCTCCCTAAAGAGTTATCAAGTTTAAAGGGTATTCAATTTGATTTATCATTTGAGCTTTTCTTGTTTCGTACCAAATCTGAAAATTCAATTCATGATACTATAATAGACCCCAATTTTATTCAATTTATTGAATCAAAAAAGTTTCCTATACATCCTAATTTAGATCAACATGTTTTGGATACTTTTGACAAACTAGAAGCTTTAACCTCAACTTTGATAAGGCATATAGATGAAGCCTATCTTCAACAATCAGTTGAATTAGCTGCCCTAACTACTGATACCCCTAAAATTTCTATGGAGTCTTCAAAAACTATAAATATAGCTTCATTTACTACCACCTCACCTATAATATCCACCATAGTTCATTCCCCTAAACCATTCATACCTCAACTTCCTCTCCAACTGAACATCTCAAGTTCATCTAGTTCATCTATAGCCATTTCAAGTTCTTCAAGCACTACCACTTTACATCCTAGCCAAGCTAGAATCTTAGCCATGGCAGACAGATATGCACCTTTGGTCTTACCATCTCAATTACATGCCATGCCCCAAGACTACCAAAGTAAAATCTTTCTGTTTGATGCTACTGGTCAGTATACTGCCCAACAACATGTGAATAAAATGACTGATTATTTTGAGTTACATGATATTGATGAGTTTGATGTGCAAATGAAGTTATTTTCCCAAACACTGGCAAGAGATGTCAAAAAATGGTTTAAAGGTTTACCTGCTAATCATTTTACCGATTTAGCTTCTTTCCATAGATTGTTTCTCAATAGATAGGAAAGAAAGAAAAACCCTTTGCAAATATTATCTGAATATGAAAACATTAGAAGAGATCCTAATGAATATGTTCAGGACTATTGTACTAGGTTCAACAGTATCTATAATGCAATCCTTGCAAATATCAAACCTCCACTAGACTTGGCACTAATCAAATTTCCTGATGGTTTTAACACTAATATGTCTTACCAATTGAGAGAAAGAAACCCTGAAACACTGGAACAAATGCAAAGTAATGTTGTTAGTGTAGAAGCCAATTTATTAGCTAAGAGAGCTAAGATGAGAAATGAGAAAAGAGTTACCATTAAAGAGGAACCATCCACTTCAGATGGTAAGATAGATAGTTTAGCTAAAAGTGTAGAAAGGATAATGGATAGATTAGAAAATATGGAAAGAAAATCTGAGTGGGAAAATCAACAAGGATCCCCAATAAGAAACCCCAACTTTAGGAAAAATCCTAATACTGGAAAAACAAGAGATGTTATACCTAATCAACAGGTTAGACCACATTTCCAAGAAAATTATGCTGAAGGTTCACACAACCATGAAGAAGAGGAGGACACCCAAATAAACCTATTAGGGATTAAAAATGAAGATGTTGTTTTTCTTACTCAGGAAGAACATGAATTGTATATGTTACAACAATTACAATTAGAATCTGGAGAGTCCTTTGACTACAACCAAGGCTATGAATCCACTATCTATGAAGTTCACAAGTAGTATAGCCTTAGAAGCAAAAAGAATACAAAAGTTCCCACTAAGAAATCAGTCCAAATCCAAACTAAAAAAATAGCAGGAGCTCCTGTGACCAAAGTTCTACAAATTCTCCCTAGAGGAACTCAGGAGACTTCCAACCCAAAAATTGTAGACATAACTTTAGCTGAAACTCAAACTTCAACTGTTACTCAAACTATTCCAAATAAGAAAATTCAAAACAAAACTGCTAGTACACAAACTGAGTTGCCAAGTGTTGATAAAGAAGATAAAAGTACACAAACCACAATTGCTAAGGAAGATCTCATACAATCAGACAAAACTCAATTGCCATTCAACATTAAGATTGAGATAGCCAAATTGAAAATATCATTTCCTTTGACAGATCTAGTGAAAAATGAATCATACAAAGCATAAATCACTGAAACACTAAACATAGGTGAAGGCGAAGATGCTGTAAACCTTAATGGTGATCAACCTAAGTTATTATTTGATCCAGAAGTAAATGGAAAACATCAACAAGGGGGTATCCCTCCATTCTACATCAGCTTAAATGTTCATGATAAAATCTTACATAATGCTATGCTATATTCAGGGGCATCCCATAATTTAATTCCTAAAGCAGTCATGGAAAGATTAAATTTAGATATCACCAGACCCTACAAGGACCTGTTTTCCTTTGATTCTAGCCAAGTCAAATGCCTTGGCCTGATTAAATATTTGTGTGTGACTCTAGTCCAGTTCCCAACAAAGAGTATTGTTATGGACATAGTAGTTGTTGATATCCCACCCAAGTATGGAATGCTATTATCTCGCTCATGGGGAGAAAAATTGCACGAATCTCTATAGTTAGACATGTAATATGCTACCATCTCTGTATTTGGTCAGTAAAGAAATCTTTATAGAGAAACCTTGATGAAATACATGGTAAGTAGTTCAGAAAAACCATAGAATTACCCTATATACACCATGCATTTTGATATGGACTCATTTATCTTGTATAATTCAGACAATGGCAAAAATGAAATGACAGCTGTAGAATAAAAATACAAAGCACTTGATAGTGAAAACGTAACACATGAGTCTCTATGGAATTTAGATTTTGATGGCTCTGTAAATAGATTAGGGGAAGGTGCAGGAGTTTGGATTCATAACATGGAAAATAATCATTCTAAAGGTCATGCCTTTATATTAAACTTTAAATGCACGAACATGGCAGAGTATGAAGCTTTAATCTTAGGACTGCAAATTGTAAGAAAACTTGGAGCCAAGAGAGTTTCTATCATGGGAGACTCAGAATTGATCATAAAACAAATTAAAGGAGAATATTTTGTGAATAATCCTAGACTTAGCCAATACAAAGAAATTGTATTAGATCTGATTAAGGAACTCCTTGAAACTGATTTTTCTATTATTCCTAGGAAACAGAACATGCAAGCTCAAAGTTTGGCTACCTTTGCTAGCACTTGTAGATTACCTTTTCAGCCCAACCACCAGTACAACTGAAGTAAGACACAAACCTGTTATACCTGATAATCTGAAATATTGGCAGACTTTTTCACAAGATTCTCAAATCTATGATTTCATGAATGCTAAGGGAGAATTCCAAAACTGTAACATAGACACTAATTGTACAGTAGATAACATCATAAATAGCAAGGTAGATATAAATGCTTTAGATGTAAATAAATCCACTAAATTCACTAAATTAGAAATAGATAACTTAGAAAAAGTAGAAATAAAAGAAATAATCAATGATTATTCTGTAATTTTAAACCTTAAAAATAACTTTAACCTAAGGGATTAGTCCCATTTCAAATGATGTAGCCTGAAAACCAAAAATGGAGCCTTTAAGATCAGACATAAGAGAATGTAACATAGGAACAAAAGGAAAACCCAAGCTTATCAAAATATCCAAAGCATTACCTCTAGATGAAAAGCCGAAATACATAAGTCTATTTAAATAATTTCAAGATGTCTTTGCCTAGAGTTATGAAGACCTCAAGTCTTATGATACCAGCATTATTCAACATAAGATACCCATCAAAGAAGATCAGAAATCCTTTAAACAAAATCTTAGGAGAATTAATCCAGTTCTTATGCCATTAATTGAAAAAGAAGTAAAAAGGATGTATGATGCACAAATCATAACACCAATTAGATATTCAGATTGGATCTCTAATTTAGCCACCACAAGAAATAAACCAGGAGAAATCAGACTCTACGTTGATTTGAGAAGCTTGAACAAAGTATCACTAAAAGATAACTATCCGCTCCCTAAAATGGACCACATTCTCCAGAGGATAGTAGGGTCATCTAGAATTTCATTGTTTGATGGATTCTCTGGATACAACAAAAACTTAGTTCAACTAGAGGATCAAGCAAAGACTACATTTACCACTCCCTGGGGTGCTTTCATGTATTTAAAGATGCCTTTTGGATTAATGAATGCTGGAGCAACATTCCAAAGAGCAATGGACATAGATTTTGTAAAAGAAATCCATGACTTTCTAGTTGTTTACCAAGATGACATCACAATGTTTTCCAAATCAGATAATGTACACCTAGATCACCTAAGAAGAGTTTTTAATAAATGTAGAAAATTTGGTATTTCTTTGAATCTCAAAAAGACACTTGTTGGGCTAGAAGAAGGTAAACTCTTGGGACACATAATATCAAAATATGGAATGAAAATAGATCTAGCTAGAATAGAGGCAATCCTAAACATCAATCATCCTAGGAACATTAAAGAATTGCAATCATTTTTCGGTAAAATAAATTTTCTTAGAAGATTCATTTCTAACTTGGCAGAATTAATCAGAGAATTGAATAACATGTTAAAGAAAGATTCAACACTTATGTGGACAGTAGAGATTAAGAAGTCTTTTGAGGCAATCAAAGAAGCCCTTACTAAAACACCTGTCCTCATAGGTCCTGATTTCAAAAAAAAAGTTATAATTTTTTCTTTTGCTTCAGAACATACTATTGCAGCAGTCTTGCTACAAAAGAATGATCAAGCTTATGAGAAGCCTATTGCATTTTTCAAAAAATCTTTGAGAGATGCTACACTAAAGTACAACATAATTGAAAAAGAAGCACTTGCTTTAGTGAAAGCTATTAAATATTTCAGAGTGTACATATTATACTCACACATCATTGCATATGTTCCAAATTCAGTAGTAAAGGACATCTTAACACAGAATGGGCCTGAAGGAAAGAGAGGCAAATGGATTGCCACCATTTTGGAATATGACATTGAAATAAAGCCTACAAAACTTATCAAAGGCCAAGGTTTGGCGAAACCCATGGTTGAATCGAACTGTCAGGCCTTAGATATAAATTTCATTGGTGTCTTAGATGATCAGGAAGAGATGGCGACTCCACAGATCAGTGAAGCTTTCGTAGATTCACCTTGGTATGCAGATATCATATTTGTTTTACTATACCTACAAGCTCCTCCTGGTTTATCTAGAACTAAAGATAGATTTTTGAAAATGAAATAAATGAAATATTGTATCATAGACAATGTTTTATTTTGGAAAGATAATGGTGGCATTTTATTGAATTGTTTATTAAAAGATGAAGCTGACAAAGTTATGCAAGAATTTCATGCAGGAGATTGTGGAGAACACCTATACTGGAAAACAACTGTTGATAAGATTTTATGGGTAGGTTTTTACTAGCCCACCCTTTTTGTAGATGTCAAGAAATATGTGACCTCCTGTCACAAGTGCCAAATATTTGAAGGCAAAAAGAAACTCTTACCATTACCTCTCAAACCCATCTCCACATAAATGCCTTTTCAACAATGGAGTTTGGACTTCATTGGGAAAATTCACCCATCCTCCTCAGCCTAGCATAAATGGATTTTGACAGCCACTGACTACTTTACTAAATGGATAGAAGCCATCCCTTCTAGAAAAGCCACAAACTCTGTCATCATTTCATTCCTTGAGAACAACATCCTTTCTAGGTTTGGATGCCCAGAAAAGATCATTACTGATAATGCAGTTGCTTTCAAATCTAAGAAAATGGTAGACTTTTGTAACAGATATCACATTACCCTTGGCCATTCCACCGCATATTACCCTCAAGATAATGGACTTTCAGAATCCTAAAACAAAAGCCTTGTTAATATCATCAAGAAACTACTAGAAGACAATAAGAAGACCTGGAACAAAAATTTGGTTAATGCCTTATGGGCAGACAAACGAATTACCAAAAAATCCATTGGTACATCTCCTTACCAGCTAGTATATGAAATGGATGTTATTTTCCCATCTTATTTAGGACTACCAATGATGAAAATGATTCAATAACTGTAGGTAGAGTCCAATGATATCCAAAGGAGAATAAATTAGACAATACATTTGCAACAAACCAGAGAAGAAGTCTATGTCAAATCACAAGTGATCCAGGATAAAATCAAAAATATTTTTGACAAGAAAACCAAAGCTGATGATTTTTACATAGATGATAAAGTACTTAAATGGGATTCTAGAAGAGAAAAAAAGGGTAAACATGGTAAACTTGATTTCCTATGGCAAGGCCCCTATATCATTTATGGTTACAGAGGTAACAATGCATTTTTCTTGAGAAAGTTAGATGGAACGGATCTACCAGGTGGACCAGACAATGGTAGAATGTTGAAGCATTACTTCTCCCCAGATTAACATTACTTCATTTGTTTACTCTGCTCATTGTACATAAAATTGCAAAGTTTAGATTGGATTGGATGATAATATTTTGAGGTTAAAACCTGAAGAGAAGGCCCTGAGCTTTGAAAGGTGTACCATCATATGTCTGAATAAAGCAAATCACAAAGGAGTAGTTACAAGGCAACCACAATCAAAGTTTCAATGGCTACTGATCTTAAAGTTCTTGACATTTAACCAGGAAATGCCATCCCCATGTGGAGCCACTGTTAGGGTTAGTATTGTAATATTTTACATACTTTTTCTTTCTGCAAAATGTTTTCCCATATTAAAAATAAAAAATGTAAAGAGGGTAAGTCCTAAAAGAATAATCAAAGGACTTAAAGAAAGAAAAAGATCAAAAAGATATAAAAAATATGAACCCCAAAAAAACGAGATAAGAATAGATCATGAAAGTGTGCAAATTCAAATGCCACTACTTTTTACTTTCCTTTGTAAAATAAGATTGTGTGCAACTTGTCAAAAAATGCCACAATCCATGACGGTCAAATAGTTTAATCTTGATTCGTTCATGCTTTAAATTTCATGTTGATAGATAGAGAAGAAAGATCTAGCCAAACTGTTTAATCTTGGCAGATCAATAGTTAGGTAGAGAATATTAATGAGTTCATCAGTTTAATCTGAGCCATTGGAAGTTATAAGGTTAGAATTAGATAGTTTACTTATCAAGGAAAAAGAAATAAAGGGTCAACAAGCTCAAATGCACCCAATGAATGAAGAGAAAATGCTAGAGTAAATAAAGGGTAGGTAGAAGAAGTTTTGCAAGTGCACAAGGTTGCTAAGTCAAAAGAACCTTCATCATGCTTAATCCTATGTTTCACGTGCAGGAGGAATTGTCAAAGACAAAGGACATTCACTAAAGCTTATTTACTAATTTCCCCTCTTTTCACTAGACCCCCACATACTTAGTTTATTAATTTCCCCTCATTATCCCTTCATTACTTTTCATCCCCTAATGTTGTCCCCTTCTTGGTTCCAAAGCACCCCTGCCCTCTTCATTTCCCCTTGTAAAAACCATTTCCCTTCATTTTGACCTTTTTTCTGTTTGTTTCACACATTTCCCTAGATATTACCCTTTAAAAATCATTCGCCCTTCCCAAAACCCCTTTCCCTAGTGTGAAACCCATTCCCATCACAAATAATACATTCCCCCCTTATTAATTTCCCCTTTTTCCCTTAAAAACCCACTAAACCCTTTATCCTAAGTTATTTCCTAAAGTCCCGCATTATATATTTAAACCCCCATTATAATTTCCCAACCCTCACTAAACCTTAGAAAGTATTAAACCTATCGTACTATTTAACCCCAGGCCCCGCTAACCACATCCCAACTCCATCTGTGCAACTTCACCGCACGATAGCCCTCCGATCTCCCACCTCTAGATCCAACGGCGCATATCCATATCCGCAGTTTCATCATCTCATGATTAAAGGTCCAAAAGCACGCGAGATTCGCGGTTTTGGCCGAGCACTGTTTCGCTACGTGGCGGCACCAGGTTATATTGCGTGCTCATGAAAAATACCGCCCTCCACCCAAAAGCGGTGTGATATGACATAAAACCACCTCTCTGCGTAAAAGAAAACTACCCATTGTTCGTTTACCAAATCTTGCGCTAAAATGTAACCTTTGTTGGTTAAAAAGCTGAAAAATCCCCCTTTCACTCTTTTCACTCATTTTCGCTGCAAAAAACCTCTGTTAACCAATTCTAAAACCTTGAACCTTTACGCAACCATTTTAACCACATTTTGCAACTAGAAGATGCTGCATACACCAAATTGAAGCAGCAAATAGGCAATTGAAGCGTCATAAACCTTTGCTGCTACCATAGAACCCTATTTGTGCACCAAATCATCATTTTCCAGGTATCATTGAAAGAACCAGAATGACCCTGTAAACTAAGCTATGCAAGGTAATTATCAAAAGGTTAATTAATTAAATTAATTAAAAAAACCTTGCTAGACTGAAGAAGACCTTACTCCTAAAGCCAGAGAAAAAGTAATTCAGTTGAATAAACCAAATTATGGCTTCCCAAAGCACTCTGGATGTAAGACCCCTGCAAACCCTTCACCTGGATATTGACCGCCTCCCATTGGCCGACAGATATTTTCAAATTAAAGACAGTATTTCCCCTAGCCATCTATTGAAACTCCACTATTGGAGTAAAGATAAATTCTTGAACCACAATGATGGCATTCACCTATGGGAATCAAATTTGCCCAAATACTTGTTCCCATAGGTATACCTATTCCCAAAAATCATCCACTTCTACCAAGCTTGCTATGTCCGAAGTCAAAGAGCTATAGTCTCTTCTGACCAACAGATTTTATTCACCATTATTGCAGAGTCAATAAATCAAATGTTGCAGATCCAGCCTAACCCAAATGTGACCCCACTTTCCATTGAAGCCTTACTTGAACTGTACACAAAGATGGACCTTCCCAAGAGAGCTCAAATCTTTCAGACTTTCATCATAGAAGAGTCTCATACTCCCACAGATAATCCTCCATATGCTGCCACCATTTTCTCTGAGAGAGCCAGATACATTATAATCATGCTCTCTTGTATTCTAGGATACACCACTGATGAGCATGTAGATGAGGATATACTTGCTTTCCTTTCTATTTTTTGCCCAGGCAAGCCTCCAGTTACATTTTTTAACTTTGCTCAGTTCTTGGCAAACAAAATCCATGAGAAGTTTATCATATTGCCAAATGAAAGAGTATTCAAATACTCTTCAGTGTTGTTTCACATGTTCCTATATTTTCAGTCAGACAGGTTTCCAGTCACCATCCAAAAGTTAGACACTAAGGGCTATCCAAGATCTATCATCTTTTGGACACCATTAATCCAAAGATATTCCACTGTTTTGAGTTATAAAGAGTTCACTGATTCCTTTGTTCATTTAGTTGTAAACATGCTAACCAGTAGCAATCAACCCAAGATCAATGATGAGATTAAGAGAGTTTTACAGTTGTCTAAAAATAGTAGAGTGCGAGACTGGTATCTATACCAGGACCACACAGAAATCAGGATATATGGATGCCATCTCACTCCCTACAAGCTGCCCAAATACCTCCCCATGAGGATATTTGCATTAGAGTATTTCAGGCAGATCATAAACTTATATGAAGTAAATTTTATGTCAGCTAGGAAGAAGACACAGTTTAAAATCAAAAGCCAGTTGGGTCCTTTCATTTGTAATAATAGGGAAGCTGGACAAGAAGCAGAGAAAATCTTAGAGAAAATGAAGTTTAGTACTAGTTTCATGTGGCAGTATGACCCTAATGGAGTCATAAACAAATTAAGGCTCAAGTTCAAATTAAGCCCTTTTATGCATGAGTCCAAACCAGACATTGAAAGATATTCCAACCAATCATAGTGGTTGGAAAATACCTTAATAGATGTGGAAAATACCTTATTAGATGTGGAAAAGCATATATATACTAGTTCCTTTCTGTAGGTTCCAACCCTACAAGAACAGATGGGTATTAGCCCCATTCTATAGACTCCAGCCATGCAGGATAGAAATGTAAAAAGAACCAGGTAAGAAGGTTCTAGCTCTAGAATGGATACTACAGATGATAGGTTTGAAATCAGTTACAGGAAGAAGCCCAATCTTAATCTTGTAACTGAGCAAGAGGACACCATTGAGACAATTGAAATCATTGATACTGACACAATGGTTGAAAAGAGTAAAGGTAGAGTAGTTTCAGAGGAAACTCATCAACCTTCTACCTCAAATACTCAAATTATTGAAAAACAGCTTAATATTGAAGTCCCTTCATCCATCAAACCAATGGATAAAGAGAAAGATATAAAAGAGAAGTACAAAGAAATCAAGTTGAGGAATGAGGCATTAAAGGCTGAAACATATGCCTAGTACTTCAAACAGACACCTGCCAATCAGAATAGATTAATGTTAGCCTTTGACATTAAAACTGGTAAAATGCAAATGACCTTTATGCAGCTTACAATCCAGCAGCCTAGATTCTTAGCAGACTATAGGAAGACAAAGTTTGAAGTTTTGGACAGGGATGTTCACCCTATTGATCAAATCGAATTCCATAAGCAGACAGGTGAAATGATTTACTCTACAATGACTAACAAAGCAATGAGTGTGGACAAGCTTCAAAGTTATCTAGACAACATCACAACACAATTTAAGCTAGAGAAGGTATCCTCACAGGCCAAGGATAACAAAATCAAGTCACTGGAAGAATTGGTAATTGGAATTGGATATAATCCAAATGATATCAAGGTTGTAGAAAAACTAATAAAGAAGAAAAATGAGGATATTGCTGCTTTGAAGAAACAACTGAAGTTGCCTCCTTCTGAACATCCATAGACCAAGGAGGTCCTAGAGGGCCAAACCCAGCAGGATGAAATGATGGATCTCATTCTTCAATTAAATGCTCAATTGAAAGAAATGGAAAATGAATTAGACAGTTTAATACAGCTGAAACAAGTCAGCCTTGAGATAGCTACTGCCACTGCTATCCCTACAATTACTACAACAGTTCCTTCAACTTTGGCAGCTTCATTGGCCCCAACAGCTCCACTAGCTACAACACTTCTAGCTGCAACAACAACTACTTCAGTGATAGGTTCAACAACAACAGCAACTCATCCAAGAGATGAAGAAAGTAAACTGGTCAAAGCCATGGAGGAAATGTCCATTCAGACCAATGAAATAAATAGACTTAAATAACAGATAAGAAGTATAGAGGATGAGAAGAAACTGCCTCAAATTATGCATAAAAAATGAAGTACAAAAGTTAAACAAGTTGAATGAGAGGATAAAGAACTTGGAAAAAGAATTAACATTGAAGGAGCCATTTTCCCAAGCAAAAGAGTAGCTATGGGCCAATATCATTGACTCTCTCAATGATATTTGGCCATCTATACAAGTTACCTTTGACCAAAATGATTTCATCAAAGAGGGTAGTGAAGCAATTCAAAGCGTTAAGGCCGAACTTGGAAATATGCCAGAAGAAGCCTCAAGAATAATCCAATTCCTTAACTCAAAGAATAAATATGAATTGCAGGAACTTGACATCGCTGATAGGACTGGAACTGTACTAGAGGTGAAGAAAGTAATCACCAAGAGGAACTTGATGATGTAGCTTGAAGACAAAAGCCAAACCATGGAGCTAGCTATAGGCAACTTCATGGTCAAATTTGATGCTTTGAGGCAAAAAGGTCTACCAAATCCATTGGTAATAAATGACAGGTTAATGCCACATGAAGACTATAAAAAGAAAATCAGAGAAGTGGCAAGGGAGAAAGCCAATAGTTCCTCTATAAAAGGGATTCCTACAGGAAAGGTTTTGTACCAGACTTTTGAGAAACTCTTTTACCTACAGCATGAGGTAAAACATATTTTTGTAAACAAGCCCACCTTTGCAAAATACACAAAAGCTGATGAAGTCTACAGAAGAATGGTAAATATTAAATTACTAGATACAGAGACTTGGGAAAAATTAAATGATTTACTACGAAAATGTAAGGTAAACAATGGATACAGAGCAGTGAAAGAAAAGTAGCAGGTCAACTAAATCAAAGAGTATCAGATGAAAGAGTATCAGTCAAAAGGAAAAGTAAAAGGAGAGCCAGTGTAAAGCAACAACAAAGGAGAAAAAGCAACAAAAGGTCTGACAGCAGAGCCCAATAAACAGGGACATCTTGCAGCAGTTACATATATATCTCTATCTTCTTGCATGAAGATTTTTCTTTTTCCTTCAATATATCCTAAAAAACAGTTTAGGATATTTTGTAACTATTTTTGTATAAATACTTCATAATTTGAAGTATAGAGTGTGGATTGCTAAACATTTTCTATAGTTGTATTGATCTGAAACCTAAGGGTTCATTGTATCATTTTTCAAGTCAATAGATTGGACTGAGTAATAAAGGCATTGCATTATAGGATTCATGTGTCGGGCCACTTCAGTGAAGTATTTTATGTTTGTCAAATTTTTATCTTCTTAAGTGTTTCACATACTTTCATGTTATTCAAATTGAATGAAATAATTGGAATATTATTATAGAATTTGTTTAAGTACACTCTACCTTGAACAATTATTCATTTTCATGTTTTCTTCTTATATCCAAAGTAGGGAATCCTTCATTGCTCCCTAGTTTCAATTGACTTCTATCATTTCCCTCATTATCCGGTTTGAGGAATTCTTAGCTGCTCCTTAACATTGATTGAAAACCACTTCACCATCCAGCCTAAAAGCTTTGAATTTACTCAGCTACCTTGCCCTGTGAACACTATCTTTAGAACTTGATTCAGTCTTGTTTTCTTGACACTTGACCCCATAGCCCAATGGTAAAGGACTTCTCTCTATCCATCTAAGTCGGTGATTCCAACACCAAATCAAAATAAAAACCCAATCAAAGCTTAAATAACTAGCCTAAAATCAATTAACTCAACAAAGTTAAATCATAAAGAGAGAGCCCTCTCTGAGCATTAGGAAGGCTAAATCTTGATCTCAAAAGTGGGTTCATATTTCTTTTGACACTAAATAACAACTCTAGGGAAATTTTAGAGTGATAACACTCAATATGTACAAAAGTTTCATAGCCGTTAATATAATGTATGAAATTATTGATGGCATGAACAACTAAAAACGACTTCTCTATCACAATATAATTTAACTCTGCAGGAGTCAAATTTTTACTAGTGTAATAAATGGCATATGGAGTTAAGTATTTTTGTCCTAGTACAACTCCTAAAGTCGTGTCTGAAGCATGAGTGGAAATGTGAAAATGTAATTTCCAATTTGGCCCTCTAAGAATGGGAGCTTCAAAGATTTTATCTTTTAATGACTCAAAGGCCTTTTGGCAATCAAAATTCCAATTAAATTCATTGTCTTTTGTGATTAGTTTGAAAAGTGGGGATGAAATTTTTGTAAAGTTTTCTATGAGTCTTCTATAATAACTAGTGAAACCAAGAAAACTTCTAACATCTCGTTGGCAGGTTGGAATTGATAATTTAGAAATAAATTCTACTTTAGATGTGTCCACTCTAATTCCATTTCCTGAAATATGGTGTCCTAAAACAATTCCCTCATAAACAT
>APFE031196345.1:2711-34067 GCA_000404065.3 Pinus taeda | reverse complement strand
ATAATAATTCATGGCTTAATGAGAGATTTGCCTCTTTACATCTAATGAGAACTTTTTCCAAAATTTTAAGAGCTTCTTCAAAACAATTTCCATAAATTATAAAATCATCCATACACACTTCCACACAATCATGAATTATATCAGAAAAAAATGCCTAATATTGTTCTTTGGAATGTTGCTGGAGCATTACATAATCCAAAAGGAAGTACCGGTAAGCATAAGTTCCCCATGGGCAGGTAATGGTAGTTTTATCTTGGTCTTATGTGGCTACTTGGATTTGATTATACCCACTAAAACCATCTAAAAATGAAAAATATTTCTTTCCTGCTAATGTATCTAAAACTTGATCTATGAAAGGGAGTGGAAAGTGATCTTTTAAAGTGGCTTTATTCAATTCCCTATAGTCAACACACACTCTCCATTTTCCATTCTTTTTAGGAACAATTACTAAGGGTGAAACCCATTGATTATCTGATATTTGATAGATGAAATTGACATTCAACAACTTTTGTAGTTCTTCCTTAACAATCTCTCTTAGATTTCGATTCATTCTTCTTTGAGGTTGTTGAATTGGTTTGGCATTTTCTTCAATGCAGATATGATGCATACAAGTATTAGGATCAATTCCCTTCATGTTAGTATATTCCCATGCATAAGCAGATGAATGTTCTTGTAACATCTTGATTAATTCTTTCTTTTGAAATTCTTCCAAATTATTGTTGATATTCAAAGTTTTTCCTTGAAATATTTCAATTGTAGAATTTCCAAAATTTTCCATAGAATGCAAGTATAGTTGACGGGATGATAAATATTCAATATTGCATCGTTCTTGAAAATTCTGACTAGATTCACAATAAAATGAAGATTCATTATTTTCCATTAAATTTAAAATTTAATCTTCTTCATCTATTTATGAAGTAGCAAAGATTGGTCTTATATCAAAGTAATCATCTATCCATTCTCCATTTTCAACCTCTACTATTGTTTTTGTTGGTGGATACAATGTGAATTTATTTGTTTTACTCCTTGTTGATGGTGCTAGACCTTACAACATGTCAGGGGATCCCCCCAGTAAGAAGTCCCAACTAGACCTCAAACCATTTTGTGTAGGAGTCGTAGTAGTGGATCGTACAGTATCACCTTGACCGCAATTGTGCACAGAGGCAAGTAAGATGTCCCTGTTGGTAGCAAGGGTGTGACACATGCAGCAAGTCAAGGAAGGTGCATGAGCGGTTCTAACACATGGAGGGTGAGGTGAGTGCACCCCTCAGAAACCTGTGAAAGCACGGAGTTAAGAAGGGAACACACAAGCAAAGATGCATCAAAAACTGGAAGGTAAGTAAGCTAGCAATCCAAAGTAATGGTTAAACCAACAACACATTTCAGTAAGATTCATACATACATATACATAAAATAGCTACACAGGCATGCGTAAGAAAAAAGATACATATATCGTTTAGAGTAAACAAGATAGTTGAAATACAATATGACATATGCACGAAACGTGTTGGCTCTGTTATATTAAGAAGTGAAAGTTCTAATCATACATTACAACCATGACCAACCACTAGTTCTGACAACGGAACGTTACAGTCACTACCGCCTGCTCCTCCAGAGAGATATACTAGCTCTGCATAGTGGAGAAGCCAAGGCTCGTTACAATACTCTCCAATATTTCTCTAAGATACTCCTATCGGAAGCTTGGCTGACCAAAAGCCCATACAATGAGTTATGAGGGACTATATATAGCAAAGGGTGGGGTGGTGCTTGACATTCCCCTTTGTGACTGTTCATCTACCCTCATGACTCTTCGTCTACTCTATGATTGTTACATCCAACTATCAACACTTGAACTTCCACTTGACAAGACGTTACATACAATTTGCACATGTACCCATGTGAGACAAAATAGGCTTGAGAAAACCATGCAAGACATCACTATGACTCAGACAACTGTGGGAAGACCAGCCCCTCGACATCCTCATGGTGGTCAACAATAGTGAATGCCAAGCTCAGTAGTCCGCGATGGTGTCCATGTACTCTATGGTGACATCTTTCTAGAAACGAACTCCTACCTCTGTAGCATTTGGGTACACTACTTGAGCTCCTCTGTCCAAATTGTCTGATAACATGTGCATCAGTGTCTTGAGTCTGGACCAACGACATATTGATGCATGGTGTCTGCACTGATCACCAAATCTGCACTGGTGGCTATGCGCATCAACTCGTCAAAGTACGAGTCAATCTCCAGTTCGACTTGTGCCTTTGTCTTTGCCTCGATGAGTGTCCCAATAGATGGGATCGCATGTGTGTGCACAAAAACATCCATACTCCTGAATATCTATGCATGGGAAGCCTGCAAACTAGTGACGCGCTGCGAGAGCTCTTCATAGTTCTGGATCTAACTTTGGATGTGTGGCTTTAGCTCGAATGCTCTAGGCTTCATCATCTTGGTAAAGTGTAACTGGGCTCCCTTGTATCTCATTGTCCATGTTTGCATGTAGTCAATAACAGTATACACGTTTGATAAGATATGTGCTCTCCTAGCACATTGTTGCTGCCAACCGTTGAGATGGACACTGCCTTATGCACAGTACCAAACTTGGAATAAAATGTCTGCATGACTGTCTCAAGGGACAATTATTCATCTAGTATAGCCTTCTTCAACTCTGCTCGGGCGGATGTTTTAACCAGTTCTCCTCCTTGCTTCATCGTCTGTAATTCGTTAGCCATTCACTCATTCTCAACTATCAAGAAGCAAACACTCAAGCTAGTGGCTTCGACATATGCTCTGGTAGCAACGGCCAATGTTGTTGGATGCTTGTGCACACCAGACACAATCACTCGTTCCTCAAATTGCGCAGGAGATGTGTTGTCATCCAAAGTAGACACTCTGCAAAATTTCACAACTCTATGCTGCGGCTCTATGTTGGGGCTTGGTTTTGCCCAATTTTGACACCCTTTTTCCAGACTTTACCTCTCCCATTTTGAACTATCTTTAACCCCTATTATGCCTATTTTGGTTCTAATACTTAGGTTTTTTCCAAAAGGGTGTCTTATTTTGAAGGTATGCAAATTAACATGAAAATTTGTCTTTTACCTTAACCTTAAGCATTCCTTACAACTAGTTGTTCTTTATTTAATTATCATGCCAACTAATCTAGAGTTGTGCAGATTTGTTTTGATTAGAAAACAAATCCTCATTTCCTACAGGCAGCTCATGCGATCCTATTTCCTGCAAATGCTCCAGAATCCCTGCAGCCGCGGATTTCCTGTAACCGCCTAGATTTCCTACACCAAAATTGATGGTTAGCTATGTTCTATGAAATTTCTGAGTCAAACGGGAACATGGGTTTTGTGGGGAATCTATTGCATTTGGATGTTGTCCTATTGGTCATTTCATATCTACCAACAAGACCGCCCAGATTCATAAACCTTCTCTCGTTGCCCATTTGGAGGAAAGCTACAGCCATGTAACGAATTTCATCTAATCCACGCTTTCAGTCATGGATTAGACCCAGTATGGCTAAATTTGATATTTTTTAATAGGACTGTTAGCTGATGGCTTAAATTAGTAGTCTTCCTTACTTTGAGCCATATATGGGCTTTTATAATTGTGTAAATTATGTTTTAGTTTATATGATAGGGGGTTTTTGGGTTGGTTTCAGTTGATACTGGATATCAAATTATACTTGATTGTATCATTTTAGATTAATACAATATTATATGTTCTGTCTATTTCATTGAGCAAGCTCTTCTAATTTGAAGGGGTTGTGAGTAAGGGAGGGCCCCCTTTGCTCACAACCCCATAGTTTAGTGTTTATGCATTTTATTTCTGTTATGTAATAATAATTTGTTCCTACAGCTAATGTACTCTTTCTGATATATCAACAGTAAATGATTGAATGAACTAGTTTCATGTTAATGTGTGGAATTCATTTCATTAAGATTTGATTTATAATGTTGAGTGAATTTCTGAGTTTGTTGTAAATTTGATTTTTGTATCTTTTCCTAAACATCATCAATAATAATAAAGAGTTGTAGAGGGATGTTTGATCCACTCTATAGCCTTTGCTGTTAAAATGATTGATGCAGGAAAGAGTCATTAGTTTTGTATGATTGACTAGGTATATTAATCAACACTCATAGTGTTAAGCCTGCATATATTTTGCGTAGCATCTCACAAGCTTACCTACCCTGGCTTGATGATTTATGTTAATCAAATTATAAGGCTATAATTTGACTCAAACTTTTGGTGCCCTTGTCGGGGAGGTGCTAAGGGATAATATTGAAGTGTTGTTTTTGTATTATATGCATTGTTTGGAATTTTCAGGACTGTGGGACTCGAAGTGGTAAGACGAAGGGCAAAGCCTACACCCTAAGGAGGTCAGAAATTCTCCAAATCCGTGTCCTGAAAGTTTGGTAACTAATTTTTTTGAATTTGTTCACATAGTAGATGATAGGTTCCAAGATCTAAAAATGTATTTTGTGGTGGTGTGAGCACCACTTCATTTACTAATACACTAGCAAGGAAAAATAAGTCTGCAAGATATAAGGCAGCAAGGGAAGAAGAGTCCGAACAAGAGGTCTGTGGTCCTGAGAAGAGCCCAGAACATATTCCTGCTTCTACAGTAACAACCTCTGCAGGAAAATCTTCTATTGTTTCCCATTTTGAATCTCATCTCACAAGGAAAGCAACACCTTTGCTCGGTGGTCAACTGAAAAGAAATTCCTTGGCAATCATATTCAAGAACCAGAATTTCAAACCATTGATTCTGTAGAATCTGTAGTTTACAAAGGCCCCACTTCCTTTTGGTCCAGAATGGCTGATGAAGAAGGGGCATGTCACACAGATGGATACGATGAGAAGGAAGAAGAACTTGTCATATTCGAATTCCTTATCAAGGAGGCTGGTTGAGCTACTCAGATGAAGAATATTCCTCCTTCAGCCTTGCCTAACTTTCGTGGGGTTCCCAGTGAAGATCCTAATTCCTTTTTGTTTGAGTTCGATGTGTTATGCAGGAGTTGTTACTATTCTTCCAATGCTCAGAAGCTTAATTTGTTTCCTACAACATTGAATGATGCAACCCTCGGGTGGTTTATGGGGTTGGCTTCAAACTCCATTAAAACTTGGGAGGAAATGAAAAAGGTATTCTTAAAGAAATATCAAGAATATTGCAAGACTAGGGACCTCAGAGAAGAATTTTTTGGCATGCCTCAGAAGGAGGGGGAGAGTCTTGAGGACTTGGTGGAGACATTTTAGTATAATCTACAAAGATCCAAAATGAATCAACTGAGCAAGGATACTAAAAGAACAATTTTTCTAAGAGAAATTAGACCAGAATATCCAGAGATTTTGAACTTAATGGGAGGCGGTGACTATCAAAGTTGGGCTATGATGAGGTATGTGAGATATGCCAACAATATTCAAGAGGAAATTCTAAAGTTGGAGGAGGAACAAGAGATACTTCTTCCAGGCTTGTCAAGTCAGTTATTGGAGCTAGAGTAACCAGAGCTGAAATGGATAATTTATTTGAAAAAATTAAAACCGATATTCTTAGCACATTATCTTCTCAATTGGATGCTTTTCAGGCTAAGAAGAAATAGGAAAAACAGGAGGAACTAGAGAAATACCTGGCAATATTCTATTCGAAATGCAGGAAGAAGCATGCCTTGAGAGAATGTCCTGTAGATAGTATAGAGGTATGTCAAATTTGTGAAGTAGAGCATTCCACTGATCAATGTCCTTCACTTCTTGAAATTAAAGCAGCATATCTAGCAAATCAATAAGCTGTCAATGCACTTTATGCAATGACACCTCAAAGACCATGGCAACCACGTGCTACATGTATGGCTCAGTCACATTATCAAGTTCCTTATACTCAAAATCAAATGTGGAATATTCCAATGCCCTAGTAGCCTTGGCCTCCACAACAACCTTGACAGGGTAACTTTTCTTACCCTACCACTCAGAATTTTCCTTCTCAAAACTTTTATCCACTACAACCCACACAATAGCAAATGATTCAACCTTAACAACAACAACTTTAGTTGCCTGCCCCACCAAATAAACCTCGTACTACACAAATTGTTGCCCAACCAGTGTCTAACCCCAACAATAAAACCATCTAATCTGCTCACAACACTGGATTGGTCACTTATCCCACTTTTCCTACCTACTATATTGCACCATAGTCGTTGCAGTAAATTTTTGTTCCCGTGTTACAGGAATTTCCTGTGTCACTGCAAGAAATCCATCTTAGGTCCAGAAAAGTGGTGACTCGACCTAGAAGAATTGAAGAGATTGTAGACGAAGATACTCAAGAAATGCTTGAAGTTGAAACCACACCTAAATAGTAGAACAACCTACTTCAAGGCCACAAGAACCTTCCTCATCCCATACGATCCAACCTCCTTTTCCAGAGAGGTTAGAAATGAAAATAAAACAACCCAAGTTTGATCTTGTGTCTGAACTGAGAAATGTATGCATTAAGATCCCGTTGCTGCAAGCAATTAAAGATATCTTGATCTATGCCAAAACAGTAAGGGAGCTATGCACCAAGAGACCAAGAAGACAAGAGAGAGAACTCTCTACAATTCAAGTAGGTGGAAAGCTTTCAAGTTTAATGTCTACCAGATTTGTTACTGAAAAATATGCAGAACCTGGAATCCTTGTGGTTACCACCTTTACCAATGGACAACCTATAAAAAACACATTACTTGATTTGGGTGCAGCCATTAATGTGATGACTTTGGAGACCTTGTCTAGAATAGGAACCTTTGACTTATTTCCTACCCCTACCATGTTAGAGCTAGCAGACAGGTCTAAGGTAAAGCCAAAGGGGGTGTTAGAATACATTGTCATCTCATTAGATTCTTGGAAGTACTCTACAAATTTTTACGTTCTTCAACCCAAAACCAACTTAGGAGGGAATCCTTTGGTCTTGGGGAGACCGTGGTTAGCCACGAAAGATGCTTATATAGGGTGTAGGTTTGGAAACATGACCATCACTTATGGGGCTGAAACAAAGCACATTAATTTGTATCCCCCTACTCAACCTCTCTTAAGATCAGAAAATACACATTGGGTTGAAGAAGAAGAGCATGATTCAGAATGTACCTGACCAATTTTGACAACGGCCCAAGCTATGAGCCTTAAAGAAAATTTAGAAGAAAATTTGATAAATTGTTGTATTTCTAATCCTAATTTTTGCAACAAGAAGAAGGGAAGTCTACTCATAATTTAGATTTCATTACTAATCTGTAGGATTTTCATGAGCATAGTACAACAACCGAACTACATTCAGCCTTATTATTTGCATTTCTTGCATATTCCAAGACTAGATGGGGGAGTAAGGTAGTTGAATAAAAAATATGCCTTAACCCCTAAACACGAAAAACAGTTAATTAAAGCATTAAAAAAAATTTCAGACACTTTTGCTTAGGAATACATAGATATGAGAGGCATTCACCCATAAACATGCATTCATCATAGTTATATAGAAGAGAAATCCAGGCCTGTGAGACAGCCACAAATGAGGATGAACCCCGCTTTAAGGGAAATTGTGAAAGATGAGTTATATAAATTGTTAAATGTAGGGTTCATCTATCCTATCTCGGATAGCTAGTGGGTATCTCCATTGGCTATTGTCCCCAAGAAGAATGGTAAATGGTGAGTGTGTGTGGATTACAAGGAACTAAACAAGGCTACCTTGAAAGATCACTTTTCCTTGCCTTTTATAGAGCAAGTGCTGGACACTTTAGCAAGAAAAAAATATCTTTCCTTCCTAGATGGGTTTAGCAGGTACAATTAGATTAGGATAGCTCCAGAAGACTAGGAAAATACCACATTCACATGTCCTTGTGGCACCTATGCATATCAGGTATTACCATTTGGTCTATGCAAAGCACCAACCACATTCCAGCGGGCGGTCCTTGGTATTTTCTCTTATCTTTTGCATGATTGCGTAGATGTTTATATGGATGAATTTACAGTTATGGATGATATTTTTGAAGAAGATTTACATAATCTTGAGAAATTTTTGCAGAGATGTATAAAAACTAATCTCTCATTAAGTAATGAAAAATGTTTTATGATTATGAATGAAGGTATTGTTTTGGGTCATCATGTTTCTACTGCAAGAATTAAAGTTGATCCGAAAAAGATTGAAGTCATTTCAAAGATGCCCCCACATGTCGACTACTATAGAAGGTTTTTTGAAATTTTTACGAAGGTATCCTCTCCATTATTTAAATTATTGACTAAAGAAGCTGAATTTCATTGGGATGATTAGTGTCAAGCTACATTTGATACACTTAAGGAAAAAATTTCTTTAGCACCGGCCTTGAGAGGCCCACATTGCAAATTTCCTTTTCATATGTCTATTGATGCCTCTGATTCAGCCATAGGAGCAGTAGTGGGACAAAAGGAGGATCCTGTAACCCATGTTATTTATTATGTTAGTAAAAATTTAACTCTTGCAGAACTAAATTACACAGTAACTGAAGAAGAATTCCTTGTTGTGATTTACTCTATTAATAAGTTTAGACATTACATCATGGGAGGTGAAGTTTTTGTACACACCAATCACTCTTCCATTTGATATCTCATGAATAAATCCGTTGCTAATAACAGGATTACTAGGTGGATTTTGTTGCTATAGGAATTTGACATCACAGTATTGGATAGGCCTGGAAAGGAAAATCAGGTAGCTGATTTCTTATCTAGACTCAACCATGCAGGTGAAGATATTCCTATTAATGATAGCTTTCCTAATGAATTTTTTTTTTCTATTTCTGTTAAAACACCTTGGTTTGCAGACATGGACAATTACCTTTCTACAGGAAAGTTGCCTCCTTACTTTTCATCTAATCAGAAAAAGAGAATTATTAGGAAAAGTGTTGATTACTCTTGGATTAGCGGAGATCTTTCTTTCACTGGACTTGATTTGATTATCTAGAGGTGTGTCAGGGAAGGTGAGATCTATGACATTTTGAGATCCTGTCACGATGAACCGTGTGGAGAACATTTTGCAGACAAGCAGACAACTTACAAGATCCTTCGCTCAGGTTACTATTGGCCAAGTATTTTCAAAGATGCAAGAGAATATGTCCGGGAGACTGACAACTGCAAGAGAATGGGGCGGCCTATACAATCAGATGAGATTAATTTGCAGTCATAGGTTCTCATAGAACCTTTTGAGAGATGGGCTCTTGATTTTGTAGGGTCCCATCAACCTTATGTCCAAAGGTAAGAAGTATATTTTAGTTTGTACTGATTATGTTACAAAGTGGGTAGAGGCAAGAGCACTACCTAGAGCAATAGAGAAAGCAGTGGTAGATTTTCTTTTTTCTGATATTTTTGTAAGATTTGGGGTATCTAGGGAAATAGTCATTGATCAAGGTACTCAATTTGTGTCAAATCTTATGCAGGGAATTATGCAGAAATATCATATTACTCATCGAAAGTCCACCCCTTATCATCCACGGGCCAATGGGTAGGTGGAATCAACAAATAAGGTGTTGGAGACACTCCTTGCCAATACAATGCAATTACATAAGAAGGATTGGTCTAACCAACTTCCTGAAGCATTGTGGGCCTACAAGACCACATGGAGAAATACCACTGGCTTTTCTCTATATGAATTGGTGTATGGAAAGCTAGTTTTATTGCCCATTTAATTTCATATCAGGACTTTTAAGACGACAATAGATTTTGGTATAGACCTTGACGAAGCTCAGTAGCTGAGAATCCTATAGCTCAATGAGTTGGATGAGATTAGGCAAGATGCTTTTTAGCATATTGACTTGATTCAGCAACAACAAGCTAAATGGCACGATGGATACATTAAAAAGAAGCAGTTCAGAGAGGGAGATTGGGCATTGTTGTATGATTCAAACTTTAAGAAATTTAAGGGAAAATTTAATACACATTGGCTGGCCCGTATGAAATTGAGAAAGTTTTTGATAATGGATCTATTTGGGTTAAAACTGTTGATGATGGGAATGTTACCTTCTTGGTGAATGGGCACAGACTCAAGTTATATCAAAAACCCCAATCCAAGGAGGAATTTGTGGAAGAATTTATGAAGAAAAGAGAGTTGGAGATGGTGAGAGAGGGAGTCATTCCTTCCACTATCTCTTCCTAATTTCCTGTTGACACAATGAGCTCACTCTATTCCTCCTCGTGCTCGGTAAAACATGATAGGAATTTCTATTGGGTATAGGTTTATTACTTTTTCTGGGACCAACGGACTAGTTACGGAAAAGGAGCCCCCTCAGAGTATTCTTTTCCAAGTGTTTCAGGCTCTCTAAAATTGAAATCTGGCAAGCATGGACTACCCTAGACTTGTTAAAATTATAGGTTAGTAGGCCCTTTGGGATACTCTCAATAAATTTTGTTTACAATTAATCCTAGATTGCTCGTGTTGGACTGATGTGGGATTTCTTAAGGCCCTCCTTCCAACAATTTTGTCCCATCGACATCAACAAGTTATCTAAGTGTAAGATCAGAGCCTTATGATGCCTTAAATATTGTATGCCCTAATGACGAACTATCTCGCCAGCAGCAATGGGGAATCACTATGTCTCCTTGACTGTTGGATCCTACAAAGGGGGTTCAACAATAGCTCATTAATTCAGGGTACCTTGGCCCTCGCTCTCATTAAAGGTGATGGGCCTCACATTGGTTAACAACTGACCTTAATGTCTAGTAATCCAATGAGCTCATTGCACATTCAACATCAAAACCTTTATTCATGTGCAGTGAACGCACACAAACGAGGGAGAAGTGTTGATTGATGGTTCGATTTCCTGTAGAAGCTTCACAAGTCATGGTCCGATTTCCTGTAGAAGCTCTGCAAATCATGATCCGATTTCCTGTATAAGTTCCACAAGTCATGGTTCGGTTTCCTATAGAAGGCTCAACAGTCACGGTTCCATTTCCAGCAGAAGGCTTAGTAGTCACGGTTCCATTTCCTGCAGCGATAGCCTGATTTTTTGAAAAAAAAAAAACCATAGACAAAGCATTAACTTAAATTATTTAAATTGCTGACATATTTTAATTACTGGTCTAGGTCATGAATTATGAGGTCATATATCTGATTTAACTACTAAGTGGGTTATCATCTCAAGGACATGCACGTGTCATCCAAAGGACTAGACCGTTGGAAGGTAAGAATGGTAAAGTACAGTCGGCGATAAGACAATTGAGGTAAAGGGTAATTAACACTTAAATTTTTAACATTTGTATGATTTTTTGGATATGGTCACCCTTGCGGCAAAACGCGGTCGTAACCCAGTGCATTATAACTCCAGCTCCACACTCGATCACCATGATTCTGACATGACCAATAGACGTACTCTCCATATCTTTTTGCAGGTCAGATCATGATGATAATCATGATCACGACCTATCTCTCGAAAATCCCGTACTTTTTGATAACTTTCTATAATAGGCCCTCCCTTGTCATGTGAATCCATTGCAAAAGCTTAACCTAATATTTTCAAAGAAGTGCTTGCATCCTGTCTTCCATTTTTCCACCATGTCGAAATTGCATGCCCCCGTCCACTTTGAGCCACAAGGGCCTGAGTTGTTGGAAGTTGACCCTCGGAGTAAGGCAACATTCAAAAAAGTAGGGTCGTTTCCATTTTTCCAATGATTTAGCGGCCACAATTTGGAAGTAACAAAGTCTTTCACCCTGAATCTAAATGGAGATAAGGCTGAAGTTGGGGATGTCCAATTCAGGTTGATCGAGGGTTTGGTAGTGCGGGCATGCAGAATTCCATAGCTGGGAGAACACTGGTTTAAAAACAAATGTTTCAACAAGGGATTTTTCATGTCTTTCCTCCATAAAGAGCATTGAGACCCCGACTGGAGTAAGGGTATTTCGTAGGATTTCTTGAAAAGTAAGTACCGAAACTTATTGTTTTTCCTACAGAAATATATAACATGTGAAGGTCGCTTTTGGCTTGCATTCTTGTTTCACATTCGGCTCCTCGCCCATTTTCATGACAAGCCATTAAATTTCCCATATTACTTGAGAATGTCTCTGATGAAGATGTTGACAGCCACCAAGGAGAGGGGGGCCAATTTAGAGGGAAATATCTATCACCATGGGCTGGTGAAAATCATCCTGGTGGAGGTTTTGAAAAACAAGAAGCGGACATGGGAGGAGTTCTTGGCCGAAAATTACTTTGTAGAAAATGAGGATTATAATTCCTCGGATTCCATGGAGGAAGCACCAGCAGAAAAACCGAAGAAAAAGTCGTGGACACGTGCGCTACAAATAAAGGAAAAAGAGGAAGAGAAAAACTCTGACCTTGTGGAGTCTATAGAGGAAAAACCAGTAGAAAAATCAAAGAAGAAGCCACAGACTCATGGGCCACTGGTAAAGAAGAAAGGAAGGTATGACCTTGCTTATCTGAAGTCCACCGAGAAGAAGCCTGTAGAAAAACCATAGAAGAAGAAGCCTTAGACCCTTGGGCTACAGACGAAGGAGGAATAAAGGGATGAAGAAGTGGTGGTGACAAGGGAGACTATGGGCAAACAACGGAAGTTGAAGAATGTCACCTCCACCTCTACAAAAAGATTTACCAGAAGTCAAGCTATTTAACTGGATATAAAGGATATTGCAGATGTAGAAGAAGGAGAAACATAACGGCCCACCCAAAGGTATAGAAAAGATAGAGTCAACTACGTTCATCGGCAAAGAAGAAATGTCCTTCCAGGACTTCCCGCTGCATGGAAGTGGGAATGACACAGTACGAGAACAGTAAGGAGAGGAGGACCTTGGGTCCCCTCAATCTCTCCAAGGACATCAAGAAGGGGAAGTAACCCCTCATAAGAGATGGTCTTTGCAGGAATTGGAAGAAATCATCACCGATCTCACCATTTCGAAAAGAGCCTTGAGAAAGGAAAACGAGACCCTGAAGGAGAATATGGTGCGTATACAAAAAGAACATGAGGAGTGGGTTCAAAAAGCGGCCTGAATTATGAAAAAGAAGTAGGCTAGGATCGATCATTTGAAAAAGAAGAATGAATTATACAAGGGTCAAATTCCTGCAAAATTCAGTGGTAACCAGTTGGAGCAGTTGGCGAAGGTAGCAGATCAGTTGGCTGCAGTAGTTGCAGCTCGTGATAAGGAATGATTTCCTTTTTCTTTTTATTTTTGGGGATGATGCAACATTTTTGCTTGCATAAGGGGCATCCAAGAAGCTAGGCGTGGGGGAGATGTTGGGGCTTGGTTTTTCCCAATTTTCACACCCTTTTCCTAGACTTTACCTCTCCCATTTTGAACTATCTTTAACCCCTATTATTCCTATTTTGGTTATAATACTTAGGTTTTTGCCAAAAGGGTCATATGCTAAAGGTATGAAAATTAACATGAAAAAATTTATTTTACCTTAACCTTAAGCATTCCTTACAGCTAGCTATTCTTTATTTAATCATCATGTCAACTAATCTAGAGTTCTTGTGCAGATTTGTTTTGATTCGAAAACAAGACCGCATTTCTTGCAGACAACTTGTGCGATCTTATTTCCTGCAAACGCTTCGGAATTCCTGTAGTTGTGGATTTCCTGTAACTGCCTAGATTTCCTGCAGCAAATTAGCGGTTAGCTATGTCCCATGAATTTCTAAGTCAAATGGGAACATCGGTGTGAGGACTCTATCACATATTGATGTTGTCTTATTGGTCGTTTCAGATTTGCCAACGATACCGCCCATATTCATAAACCTTCTCTCGTTGGCAGTTTGGAGGAAAGCTACAGCCATGTAATGAATTTTGTCTAATTCATGCTTTCAGTCATGGATTAGACCCAGTATGGCTAAATTTGATATTTTGTAACAGGACGTTTAGTCGATGGCTTAGATTAGTAGTCTTCCTTACTTCAAGCCATATATGGGCTTTTGTAATTGTATAAATTTTTTTCTAGTTTATATGATAGGGGGTTGTTGGGTTGGTTTCAGCTGATACCATATATCAGATTGTACTCAACTGTACCTTTTCATATTAATACAATATTATATGTTCTTTCTATTTCATTAAGCAAGCTCTTCTAATTTGAAGGGGTTGTGAGTAAGGGAGGGCCCCCTTTGCTCATAACTCTCATAGTTCAGTGTTTATGAATTTTATTTCTGTTATGTAATAATAATCTGTTCCTACAGCTAATGTACTCTTTTTGATATATCAGTAGCAAATGATTGAATGAACTAGTTTCATGTTAATGTGAGGAATTCATTTCATTAAGATTTAATTTATAATGTTGAGTGAATTTCTGAGTTTGCTGTAAGTTTGATTTTTGTATCTTTTCCCAATCATCATTAGCAATACTAAAGAGTTGTATAGAGGTGTTTCATCCACTCTATAGCCTTTTATGGTAAAATGATTAATGCAAGAAAGAGTCATTAGTTTTGTATGATTGACTAGTTAGATTAATTAGCACTCACAATGTTAAGCCTGCATATATTTTGCGCAGCATCTCGCAAGCTTACCTGCCCTGGGTTGATGATTTATGTTAATCAAATTATAAGGCTATAATTTGACTCAACACTCATTGAATTATATGTTGTGAATCTCTTCTTTCGAATTGTCTCCAAGGATTTGAGTGTCTCCTTGGTCACTTAGGACTTGCTCCGCTTCCGGATCCGGTGAAGCTGGTAGGTTGACCTCTTAGTGGTAAGGCATGAGGTCGATGTCTTTCTCTAGATCTTGTTGCTCCATATCCATATCCATCTGCTCAAGTGATTTTTAAATCTCTTAAGTGAAGTCTTGATCCTGCGACTGCTCACCCTGTCTGCTTGGTGCCAGCTATTCGGATGAGTCTACTACCTATACGAGCACAGTTTCATCTATCTGTACATGTTTTGCCCCCTGCTATACCTATTCTTGTTGCGCTTCTTTCTACTATCTACGAAGCTCCTGTTCCTTCTGAATTTTCTCCTTCAACTCATGCAACTCCATTGTTTCCTCCATCATCTATTTTTCTCTCTGCCTTTACGGGTTCCTCCTGTCGCATTGTTGCCTCTTAGCTTCTATTGCTAAAGCTTCTTTCTATACAAGTGAGTCTGCTCTAAAATTGCAGCTTTATTTTGCCTCCACGCTGTTGACAATCTTCCTCTTGCCTTTTTCGCACACCAATATGTTTACCTCTACTGTTGTTGTTGTTGGTGCTCTCCTAGATGCTGCTTCACGCTGCTTGGCTAACCATTCCATATCGATGCTGACCATTTCATTGGGTCTAGAGAAGTTGTAACAATATCTCCATGGGTCTTCCTCTTCCCAACGACATGCCCTGTGGATCCACTGAAACTGTACTCTCGTGCAGTGATCTTTCACAATACAATGTGGGTCATACAGATTGAAGCTTCGGATGTTGAAATGATATTTCTTGATCTCCTCTGTTTCGAAATTCGCATGTTTGAGGTTTTGTATCTCTTACAACCTGATCCATAATGGAAAAGTGGGGCAAGGTGCCTTCTTCTTCCGGTGCAGCCTAACTGACAGTCCTGTCAATATGTGGTATGATACTTCTTGCATGACGAGCTTGTCCATGGAAAACTTCGGCAAAACATGCAGAGGCTTCTCCATGTTGTACATCTGTATGAAGGTGCCGAATGGTGAGGCATACCAATCTGTTATGTCAATCAATGCCTCCATCGCTACCTTTGACATGCAAGGTGGATCCTGCTCAAATATCATCTTGTACACCGGGGTGAAAAAATGGTCTGAAAGTTGTGTGAGAACTCCTCTGAAACTGCATTCGGGAAAAAGTTTACAATAAGTGTTGACAGAGGTTTCCACCAATGTCCATGCCCACTTCATGCCGAGAACTCCTGATGGGCACAGATTGCATCCAAGATGTAGGCGGAAATGTATATTTCTTATTTTTGACCTTTGGGCGATTGTCGAGCTCCTGTGACCTGTTCCTTCAACCTGTGATCCAATATGTCGGACCAGTTGCATGCTTTGCCTTCACTGGCCAGTTGGTCCAATGCGATCACCCAAATCTGCAGGAAGGTTTCCGTGCTCTCTTGGACATACAAGTGACATGTAGAGATGACCAAGCATTGATACGGCTTCCGCAGTATCTTCATCTTCTAAATCTGGTTGGGTGTCATCCTGAATTTGGTTGGCTCCTTTACCTAGTTCTTCAAGATATCCCTGGAGTTGGCATTGTTGAAGGGTGTCTCCATGGTGATCACTGACGTCAACAAATGGTACATCTGTTGATAATCTCGTGCCCTGAAGGTAGCAATCTTCATCCCACTAACATCGCTCAATGTTATCATCTCGGGATCAGTGTGTGAAATGATCCAATGTATCATGTTTGCGCATCGGAACGCAGGATACTTGCATGCAATCCGGCACAAGCTAGACTTGTGATTGTTCACATAGACTTTGTGGTCTTTGAGATCTTCCCCAAATGTGCCTGAGAATGCATCATTGACCTATTTTCATTTGAGCTTGATGTCTTCGTCTACAATCAGCTTGGTGATTTCATAGATCGGCAAACTTGTAGACACTTGCTCAACTATTACTCCAGTTGTGCCGTTGTCGATGTCCTTTGACCCTGCTCTCTTGGAGGCCATTGATCCTGAACTGCTGAGAGACAGATGAACACCTACTATATTTGGAAACATGGCGACATGCATGGAAAGAAATATGTTAGTTAAAAACAAAGCAAACTTAAGGGATGACATGCTACATACCTAGGGATTGACTAGCAAGGATTGCGCAATTTTCACTGGGAGGCCAGGAGACTAGCTACCAAAACTACTCAAAAAGTAGTCTAGACTGTGTAGAGGTTGGTTGGCTACTGGAATTGTGCAATGTACAATCTAGACTGGCTTGTTGGATGTTGGGATTGCACAATGCACAATTTCAACTAGCAAGAGTTGCAGGCCCACGGACTGCATTACGTAATTTTATGGGCCAGCAGTCACTGCCTCTCAAAATTGCGCAAGGCAAGACTGGAGGGAAGTCATTGGCCAGAATTACACATTTTCTCAGAGGAAGGCAGAGCCTTCCCTCTCAAAATTGTGCAATGCTTTCTTGGTGAGGCAGAGTCCGAGCCAAGGTTGCCCAGACCCGTCGACAGGCAACTGAAAGAAAATGAAGATGTGAATGCACAGTGATACTGAGTATAGGAAGAGGTGAATGATCATGCATGAAAATGGTGGATGCAAGATCCAAAACATGGAACAACATGCATGTGTGTGAGATGAGTTGCTGAATCAACGACTATTCGTGCAAAATAGTGTCTTGCATGCGACAACAGTGAGATGCTAACGAAATCTGAAACGGTGCTTTTACAAGCTAATATGCATACAAATGATAGCAAGCATTTACAAAAATCAAGTAGACAACACTCACAGATGCCAAAACACAAAAAGTGACAGAAATGCTGCAAAAGACAAGTTAAGTGGACTTACCCAAAAATAGCTGAGCTCGATGTGTCGAAGACTCATGGATGTGATGTGGGATGTCAGAGCTGCAAGATCGATGTGAAGAATGAGCTCCAAAGCACTGAATAAATAATTTTGAGGCCCATGACGATGCCACAAATTTAGGAAAAAGTGACACTTGGAGGAAAGTTTCTAAAACGATCTTTGCATGTAACCTCCAGCTATTAAAAATAGCTCCCTAAAATCTAGGGACGATTTTTGTGTGTTGCTTTTTTCTATTTTGGGAAAAAGCATCCCATGCATGCAATTCAAGTTTTCTCGGTCCTGGGTGGAACCAGTCAACCTGAGCGCACGTGCAACAACCTGCTTGGCTGAGGAGAACTTTTGCACAGTTTCTAGGAGGAAGTTGGGTTGGCTATCCAGAGGGATTGCACAATTTATGGGAGGAGCAATTGACTACTTCCTAGAATTGCACAATTTCTAGGTTGAGCTATATTGTGCAGTTTTCACTGGGAAGACTGTTTGATAAGATTGCGCAGTTTCTGGGCCCAGCAGACTGCTAGTCAGATTTGCACAATTTCTGGAGGGAAGGATCGTTCCCCTCCATAATTATGAAATTTCTTGAGGGAGTTTCTCAGCCAGTAGTTGGACCAAGTATGGATTAGCAGCCTATGAGGAGGGTGAAGAAAGCTATCATGCACAGGCTGGCAAGTGGCTAGAAAACCACTGAAGCTCATGTACTTGATAGTGCAAGACATGTTACTGAGGATGGTTGGCGGGAAGGCTCCAAAATGAAGCTAAGGTAAAAATTTTGGAGGGTGGTTGTAGCTGTTACAACACTTCGTGACACACTGGTAGAACTCCAGCTCTCTAAATGGACCTTTTTCATGAAAAGCAAGTTTAACACCTCTAGAAGTATTGTTCAGTTCTATATTCGTCTTGGTTTCTACACTTGCTTGATTATAAGATGTAGCATCTACCAAACTCTTGGTCGTTCGACACACATTCCAAGCCAAGTCAACACAATTGTTTTGATTGGGAATGAGGGGTATATTGGTGCACAAGAAGTATAGTCGTCAGAGTTTTAGTTTCATCTCTAGTGTTTCTTTGCTGCCAGCCAGCTTGGACAATACCCCGACAAAGTCACGCAGGAACACAAGCATTGCTCCATTGCCAATGAGCCCAGTTAGTGCCCCGACATAGTTACTTTCATCATCTCTCTACGCAGGAAACCCTTCTCTTCTTTCGCCTTATTCATTTTTCATTTTTTTCGAATTTTTTAACTTTTCATTTTTTTCATTTTTCATTTTCATAACTGTGCATAACACTTATTCACTATAGAGGTAGAAGAGGTATCCTAACTTATTGAGATAAGAAGAGGTTGTTCCTTTAAAGAAGTAGTTTATATATATACCTCTGAGATGCTTGTTAAGGTTTTCCCCCTCACCTTACTCTACTTGACCAAGTTGCCAAGGGTTAACCCAAAAACAACCGACTAGGGTAGGTGACACTAGTTAGTGCTCAAGCGTTGTGTTTTCACCAAGATTCACTTCGAACAATACTTATTTTCCATCGACGTATCATGGACTGAAGATAACAAGTTCTTCATACAGAGGCATGACAACAGATAACCAAGTATTGATAACTGCACAAGTCCTCTTGTGCTTTACGTATCTTGTTTCAATACTCACACACGGTTTCATGTGAATCTAACCTACGAGCGCAAAACAAGAAAACAAACACACAAAAAAAAAAGAAAAAGCAGAAGTAAACGTGAAAGGAAAACAAGTAAGAAAATGAGCATGCAAGAAAACAAACCAAAACCAAACACTACTCCTACTCCTAAGCTAACTATGCATGGGCCTAATCACATGAAATGATACTTCCAATGCAACCACCGACACATTAGTCAACCCATTTTGGTGAAGGAATGGTTCGCAAAAAACACAACTGTGTGAACCAACAAACATGAAAGATATAACAATGAAGACAAACACACTCCAAGTCTAAATGTGTCCACAGGACATTCGTGTGTGCAAGTGCATGACATGCAATCTGTGGACTTATCACAGTGTTGTGTGACACTGCATGCAGCTATTGATCATACGCATACTCTTGACTGTGACATGCAAGCAAACAAAAGAGACAAAGACAACTTGTGTCGTGCACGTGTGCTTGCAATGCAATATTCCTCTAGTGCATGAGCGATGGGATCATGTAGTTCGAGTGGACGAAGTATGATCTGTGTGTGAGATTAATCTTCAATGCATAGAGATGAGTGATGAGGAGCCTCGGGTGTTTCAACAATTCCCTGATTGGAAGTGAAACCAACCTCAATACAGTGAGGGCCTGACATAACCATCAGCTCAGGCTAAAGTGCCTCGACAGTCTGTGGGGTTTCGACTTCGTCGACAAATATATCATCATAAACAGTTGGATGCGAACAATCAACTGCGATATGATCATCATCGTGATCGAATATGGGAGTAAATAGATCACAACAAATACAATCAAAAAAATCAATGATTTCATCGGCATCCTCATGATCTGATGAATCAAACAGAGGGGTAGATGGGAAGCGGACAAATTCACCCTCTGTGTTTCTGGAAAAAGCAGTTGAAAATTCAATTGGATTTTCAATGAATAATTTATCCTCTTCATTTTCGGATGATGGACTAACATCCGATGTATTCTGTGAATAATCAATAATGGGTGCATCCGTGGATAGAGATACACATGCAAAATCATGGATCGCAGAATCACCAATGATGTCAGGAAAGAACGAAGGAGGCTCAGATGGAAGGGAATCATCCTTCGTCGAGGATCGATGCTCAAGCTCGTAGTCATACTCTTCATGAATGAAAGTGCATGTTGGTTGTGCAACACCAACTCCGTCGATGGCTTGAACCTCGTTCACAACAAGTGTAGAGTCCGGAATGGAAGAGCACAATACAGTGTCATCTGGAGGATCATTCGGGTAGGAAGACAGAGGTTGAGGTACAAAATACATGTGAGAAACCAATGGTATCACAACCAAGCTTGAGCGAAAATCAAAAGGAGCGATGTCGAGAGGATGTGACGGTTGAACAAATGTGTGTGCATTCTCTCCCACATCACTCTGCGATAGTGGAGTTGTTTGATGAGGGGATGACAGATAGTCACTTGTGATAATGACTGTGTCCATCTGTGGTTGCGTAGCTCCATCACCGAAGTATGCTGAGCAAGGCTTGGGCTCGCACTTCTTCTTGGGGTTGATTTATTTGTTAAGACAGTATTCGAATCTATCCCAAAGATATGGAAATTTCATATTACTTTTTCGGAGCTTCAAACTACAAATCACGGAAGCGCTACCAAAAATCCATAGGCGATTTAAGTGGGACCTTCCGTTGTTGTAACAGTTTTTGGTCAAGAGGTTCTAGATCAAAATGATGGAAAGTAGATTCAATGAGATCACAGAACTTCTCAAGTGAGTGCATGATGCCTGCTGGCAGATTGTAGCATCAACATTGTGGGGATTTATGAAGTGTGTATGCAAGCAGTAGGTTGGCCTCTTCATCAGAACATTTATCTGCCTTATCAAGCATGGAAAAGAAGTCTTGTAAGAACACATGACAGGCCACTTCACCTTCACCATCATATGTGAATAAGAACAAGAGATCAAAAAACTCCCTCATGATGTCGAGAGGTTTGGCATGCGAAAAACATCGTGGAGGGCTGAGTATAATGGAATTCATGATAGATGTGAAAAGGTTCAAAACAGGATGAGAGGACACAACTTTCCATCTAGCGCTCCTTCTAGCACCTGAAATGTTGACAGTGTTGGACCCGCCATCATGTCAGGGGATCTCCCTGGTAAGAAGTCCCAACTAGACCTCAGACCGTTTGGTGTAGGAGTCCCAGCAGTGGGTCGTACGGTATCGCCTTGACTGCAGTTGCACACAAAGGCAAGTAAGATCTCCATGTTGGTAGCAAGGGTGTGACATATGCAGTTAGTCAAGGAAGGTGCATGCGCGGTTCTAACACACGGAGAGTGAGGTGATTACACCCCTTGGAAACCTGTGAAAGCATAGAGTTAACAAGGGAACACAGAAGCAAAGATGCATCACAAAATGGAAGGCAAGTAAGCTAGAAATCCAAAGTGATGGTTAAACCAACAACACATTTCAGTAAGATTCATACATACATATACAGAACGTAGCTACACATGCATGCGTAAGCAAACATATACATATATCATTTAGAGTAAACAAGATAGATGAAATACAATATGACATATGCATGAAACATGTTGGCTATGTTATATTAAGAATTGAAAGGTTCAGTCATACAATACAACCATGACCAACCACTAGTTCCGACAACAAAACATTACAATCACTATTGCGTGCTCTTCCAAAGAGATATACTATCTCTGCACAGTGGAGAAGCCAAGACGTGTTACAATCTCTCCAAGCTTTATCTTAGATACTCCTATCGGAAGATTGGCTAAATAAAAGCCCATACAATGAGTTATGAGGGACTATATATAGCAAAAGGTGGGGTGGCCCTTGACATTCCCCTTTGTGATTGTTCATCTACCCTCATGACTCTTTGTCTACTCTATGAATGTTACATCCAACTATCGACACTTGAACCTCCACTTGACAAGACGTTACATACAATCTACACATGTACCCATGCGAGACAAAATAGGCTTGAGCAAGCCATGCAAGACATCACTATGACTCAGACAACTATGGGAAGACCAGCCCTTCGACATCCTCATGGTGCTCAACAGTAGAAAATTGATGCCAAGCTCGGTAGTCCGCAATGGTGTCTGTGTACTCTATGGTGACATCTTTTTGGAAATGAACTCTTGCCTCTGTAGCATCCAGGTACACTGCTCTAGCTCCTTTGTCCAACTTGTCTGATAACATGTGCATCATTGTCTTGAGTGTGGTCGGACTAGCGACATACTGATGCATGGTGTCTGCACTGATCACTAAGTCTACACCAGTGGGTATGCGTAATGTTGTCTTGGTGAGGTAGAGTCTAGGCCAAGGTTGCCTAGACCCGCCGACAAGCAACTGAAAGCGAATGAAGATGTGAATGCATGGGGCAGAGGTGAATGATCATGCATGCAAAGAGAGGATGGAATATTCAAAAAATGGAACAACATGCATGTGTGTGAGATGGGTCGCCAATTCAGCGACCATTCATGCAAAATAGTGTCATGCATGCGACAACAGTGAGATGCTAACGAAAACTGAAATGGTGCTTGTACAAGCTAATATGAGTGCAATCGACAACAAATGTTCACATAAATCAAGCAGACAACACTCACACAAGCCAAAACACAAAAAGCAACAAAAATGCTGCAAAAGACACGTTAAGAGGACTTACTCGGAAATAGTTGAGCTAAATGTGTCAAAGACTCTTGGATGTGCTATGGGATGTCAAAGCTCCAACATAGATGTGAAGAATGAGCTCTGATGCATTGAATAAATAAGTTTAAAGCTCGTGATGCGCATGCCACAAATCTAGGAAAAAGCGACACTTGGAGGAAAGTTTCTAAAACGATCTTTGCATGTAACCTCCAGCTGTTAAAAATAGCTCCCTAAAATCTACGGATTCTTTTTCCATGTTTCTGTTTGTTGTTTCGGGAAAAAAAACCCATACATGCAAGTCAAGTTTTCTCTGTCCTGAGTCGAACCGGTCAACTTGAGGGCACATGCAATAACCTGCTTGACTGAGGGGAATTTTTGCATAGTTTCTAGGAGGAAGCTAGGTTGGCTGTCCCGAGGGATAGCACAATTTCTGGGAGGAGCAGCTGACTGCTGCCCAGAATTGGGCAATTTCTAGGCTGAGCTATCCTGCTGGGGAAAATTGTGCAGTTTTCACTGGGAAAATTGTCTGACATGATTGTGCAGTTTCTGGGCCTAGCAGACTGCCAGTCAGATTTGTGCAATTTCTGGAGAGAAGGTTGCTTCCCCTCTAGAATTATGTAATTTCTTAAGGGAGCTGCTTAGCCAGTAGCTGGACCAAGTCCAGAGTAGTAGCCTGTGAAGGGGGTGAAGCAAGCTATCATGCACAAGCTGGAAAGCTGCCAGAAAACCACTGAACCTCATGTACTTGACAGTGCAATACATGTTGCTGAGGATGGTTTGTAGGGAGGCTCCAAAGCAAAGCTAAGGCAAAATTTTGGAGGGTGGTTGTAGCTGCTACAACACTCCCATCAGAAATGAACATACCACCAGATCTAAAACTTATAAAAGCATCGGTTGTAGCTATCCATGGTATTCCTAGAATCAATGGATGTCCTCCTAAGTTATTCTTGGGTGTTAAAATCATAAAATCAACAGGGTATTCCCAATAATCTAAGGATACATATAAGTCTTCTAATACACTATCAGGTTTGATTACAGAGCTATCTGCCAATTGTAATAGTGTAGGTGTATATTAAAGATTAGAAAGTTTTAATTGATTCATAGTTTGTTTACTCATGATATTTATGGCTTCTCCTAGATCAATCAATGTATTTGGGATCTCCACACCATTGATGTGTGTTTTCACAATGGGACTTCCTGGATCAAGATATTTCTGAATTGTTGTTTTACCCATCATGATATCTGCAATGTTTCCAACTAGTTGGATTCTTTTGATTTCTTTTATTTTTCTTCTAGGTCTTTTTATGCTTAAGTCCCTAATTGTTTTTTTGAAAATTGGTATTTCCATAATGGCTTGAAGCAAATGAATCTTTATTCAAACATTCTTCAGTTCATCTAACATGTCGTAATCAGGAAATAATTTTTTTTTCTACCCCTTCATCAATTTTTAATCTTTCATGGAAAGGTGGTTTTGAAACAGATACTGAAGCTTGTTCCATAATAGGAGTTGAGTTATTTGAATGTGTTGGAGTAACTTGTTTTTAAGTTTTTTATTTTTCATTAAGAGACTTTTCTTTTTCAGAGATCTTTTCTTTTTAAATTTCTTGAATAACAATTGTTGGGGACTTCTTTTCTCATATTCTGCCAGATCTAAGTTGAACATTGTTTAGATCTAGTGGAGTTATCATGTACGTTTGAAAATTTTGTCCTTCAATATTGTAAATAGGTTGTGATTTTTTGTATTATTTCGGTTTGGGAGAGGTTGGGAAGGTAATTGGTTTCGTCTTTAAGGAAATTTTAATGAAAGTTGTGGATTCAAATTGTGAGGTTGAGTTTGTTGAACAGGCTAAGGATAATATTGTGGGTGAAAAGTAGGATATGATTGTTGAAATGGTGGAAATTAAGCATATTGAGGGTATTGAGGGTATTTTCCATAAGGATTTTTCCATCCTTGTGACCAAGGTTGTGGCCAAGATTGCCAAGGCATTGGGGAAGTCCAATTACTTTGTGAAGATTGTGCAAATGGTTGAGTATTAAAACCTTGATTTGTATTTAGCTATGGATTCTGCCAAGGTCTTTAAGCAATAAAACAGAGAGTGTCTACTTGATTCAGTACTCCTTCTTGATAGATAACTTTAAGACTTGGTATTGAGGGACATTCTTTTGTTTCATGATTTTTCGCACAAATAACACAAGTTTATACACTTTTTAAATCAAGAGGACATTCTCTTAAGGCATGTTTCTTTCTGCACTTAGGGAAAAATTTCCTAATTCTGCTCTACTTACTATCCCAGCAACAGATTTATTAATCCTTGATAAAAGAGGATATCTTGGCTTTTTCCCAGTTCTTGCTTTGCCTCTTGAAATGTGTATACACAACTCACAAATTTCTCTTAGTGACAACTAAGAAATGTCTCCCTTACCTATTAGATTGAGAAGATCAATCCACTCATCTCTAATGGATTTCAATAAGAGAGCTTTTAAAGTTTCCTCATCTAGATTATTCATTTTTTCCCTTTTTACATTGAAAGCAAATCTTTCAACGAAATCTTCAAGATTTTCATCTTCATTTTGCATCATTGTAAAGACTTCATCTTGAATGTTATGGGGCATATAATAATCCTTATATTTCTCTAAGAATGTAGTTTTAATTTGCTCCCATGTTCTTATGGATTTTATTCCTAAACCCATAAATCATTTTAATGTTGCATCTTTAAGGGTTATAGGGAATAATTTCAACTTTTGAGCATCATGTAGATAATCATATGATCTACACAAGACTTCATATTCAAAGAGAAATTTCTCAGGATCTTCACTCCTTAATCCATGAAAGTTTGGAAGGATAGAGAGTGAGATATTTTTCATTGTTACAATTGTATCTTCATCGAGGATAGGAAATCCAAAGGGTTGTGGATTTATATCTTCTCCTATTCCTCTTCCTCCAACACTTCCACCTCCTCTTCCCCCTCCAATCCTAGGTTATTCACCATTCAAATTATGTACCTCTCCTTCCCCTTCTCCAACCATTGTAGATTCTTCAGAGCTAATATAGGGTTCTGGTTCTGGTTCTAAGATTGGGTTTTCAACTTCCTCTAGTTCCTCTGGTTCTTTTATCAATACTTTGAGGTAGGTTTCTTCTTCCTCTTATTCAATAGGAACTTCCAACTCTTGAGCTAGAAGTCGTTCTCCATTTGAAGATAGGAAAATTATTCCTATTGTTGGGGATATTGGATCTTCTTCTATTATGGCTTATGTTGATGAAGTTGGTGAATCTCTAGGTTGGATTTCGGATCTTAATACCTCAAGAAGTTTATTTTTCCCTAGAGTCTCTTTTCCTATGCATATCATGTTTTTTTATTGTTTGTTTGTTGATTTTTTTTTATCCAAAATAAATCAAGGCTTCTATTTACACTTCCCCATAAACAACGCCAAAATTTTTGGTCAATTTAATGTTCTTAAATTGCTTACAGAAATTATCGACCGGAGTTGGTAAACTTGTGAAGTGCAAGTGCACAATATATGCTAGAAGCCTTCTGGAGTTTATTAAAATGATGATTGTGTTTATTTTAAGGATTTTCTGTATTCTTATGTTCCTAATTAAATTGATGATTTACAGTTAAATTCCTACAATCAACTCTGAAAAGAAAATTAAAACAAGTTATCATGATCCTATTTAACTGACTATCATTAGTTTCAAAAGAACTACTGTGCAAAGTAATGGAAAAGCAAACTACTTTGTAAATTCTACGAAAAAGTTCTTTAAGATAAATTGAGTTTTTTAAAATAAACTAAAAAGAAAGTTATTCTAAAATATGTGAATAAACTACTTATGTTCTAGAAAGACAATTATTTATGCTCTAAAGGAGAATCACTTCTATTCTAGAATGAATTTATAAAGCATCCTATGTTAAGATCTCTACACTATAACTAACAATTCAACTTTCAAATGATAAAGAAAAAACAGAAGGAATGTAATCTAACAGATGTATTTGCTATAAAAATAAGAAGAGTATATACGTGGTTCTATTTTAGAAAGCATATAAATGATTGAAATTGGTAAACAACAAAAGAAAGATCGTAAATAAATGACTATAAAGAAACTGAAGCTACGATAATGAAATTTTGGAAATAACGAAAATGAAATGACTGAGCTAAACATAAAATATTGAATCTCAACTGTCTGTGGGGGCCCTCCACAAAACAACAGGTTTTAGAACTTTAATTCAACAACTAACTGCGCATGAGGTTGATGAAAATGCTTCTTTAATTAAAGAGAACATAGTTATAAAACTTCAAACAATCATTCAAAGATTACATGTGTGCCTCTCCCTTCTTTCTATTTACAGTGTATATATATAGAATTTGTGCTCAACAGATTAATACTTTTATGCCTTATAAAACTTAAAACAATCCTAGTTTGAATTCTAATCTATAATGAAGTAATAGCATTTCTCTATGATTTTCTATTTGGAAAGAAAATCAGAGAGTCATGATTTATTTGAACTCTCACTGCTCCGCTTATCCATGTATTGACTTGCTTCTTTGACTACGCCATTGGGCAATTTCCTAGATGATTTGGCTTGGGCGAATAGAAGGAGATCCATGAGGAGATTAATCCCCATTTGCTCATGTGATTCTTTGCTTGGCTAACGTACTGAAATCTGAAAAACCACGGAGATAGTTGTGGAATCATGAAACAACTGCAGAATCATATTAATTTTGTAGCTATTGCAATCTTTTAACTTAATAATAAGGCACATTAATAAATATGAAAAATAAAACATCTGAGTACCTTACCATGTCAAAATCTATAGTTTACTACTTATTTGAGTTGATAGTGATGATGAAGAGACGAAAAATGGATGAAAATAATTTCAAAAGCAAAACAGTCACGAGACTCTACAACAATCCCAATATAAAGTCCATGCTCACTAAATCCCATGGCCTAGTACGAATCGGTAATGGATGATATAGACCTGTATTTTGACTTCTTCCCTTCACATGTTGGAAGATCCTACATTTACAACAAACCTTTTCACATCATCTTGCATACTTGGCCAAAAATAAAAAGCATTCAATTGAGAAAAAGTTTTATCTTTCCCAAAATGTCTTGATAATCCGTTGTTATGCTTTTCCCTAATAATGTTTTCTCTCATAGAACATTTGGGTATGCGCAATCTGCTATCTTTAAATAAAAATCCTTCATGCAACATAAAGCTCAACCATGGAGTTCTATCACCACTAACTGGATTTTTACAAGCAACATATGCATCTTTAAAATCAACGTCTTCCTTATACATCTCCTTCATTTCATCAAATCCTAAAGTGTTGATTTGAAACTCATGCAAAATCAAATTTATTCTACTTAATGCATCGACAACCTTATTTGATTTTCCACTTGTATGTTTGATGCCAAATGTGAGATCTTGCAAGAACTCCACCCATTTAGCATGCCTCTAATTCAATTTGGCTTGATTGTTAATAAATTGTAGAGCATGGTTATCAGTATAAAGAAAATATTATTTGGGCATAAGATAATGCCCCCATTTTTATAAAGCTTGAACTATAGCATATAACTCTTTATCATAAGAGGAATACTTTTTCCTTGCTTGATTCAATTTTTCACTTAAATATGCAATTTCCCTTCCTTCTTGACTTAGGAAAACTCCAATAGCAACTCCACTTGCATCTGTCTCAACTTGAAAACATTTGTTAAAATATGATAAGGCTAATACAGGTTGTTCAGTTATCCTTTGCTTCACTATTTTAAAATTTCTATTAGCTCCTATATTCCATTTAAATGGTTGCTTATTCTCCTTGATTATGTCAACAATGGGTGCACACAAACCACTGAAATTCTTTATAAACTTTCGGTAGAAACTTGCAAGACTGTGAAATCTTCTTATCTTAAACACATTCCTTGGAATAGGGTAGTTAATGATTTCTTTCACTTTATTTGGATCCATCTTCAATCCTTCTTCAAAAATCACAAATCCCAGGTATACCAACTCATTCTTCATGAAGCTAAATTTCTTTGAATTTATCAACAACATCTCTTGCTACAGGGTGCTTAAAATAAATTTGAGATGCTTGAGATACTCTTCTTTTGTTTGTCTATACACTAAAATGTCATCCAAATAAACAATACCAAATTTACTTGTAAATTCTTTTAAGACTTCATTCGCTAATCTCCTAAACGTGCTAAGTGCATTGGTAAGGTCAAAAGGCATTACCAACCACTCATACAACCCATTGTTTGTTTTAAAAGTTGTTTTACATTCATCCCCTTCTCTAATTCTAATTTGGTGATAGCCACTCTTGAGATCAATTTTAGACAAATACTTAGCACCACTCAAACAATCAATCATATCTTCAATGTGGGGAAGTCAAAATATATATATGATTGTAATTTTATCAATGGCCCTTGAATCAGTACACATTATCCATCCACCATCTTTATTTGGGCTAAGCACGGTGGGAACAACACATGGACTTAATCTCTCCTTTATTAATCCTTTGTCCAACAACTCCTGCACACATTTCTTTATCTCTTCATTTTCTCATGGAGTCATGCAGTATGTTTCTTTATTCGAAAAACTTGCCCCTAGAGTTAGATCTATATGATGACTAAAGCTTTGAAAATGAGGCAACTTACTTGGAAACTCATCAACAATTATATCTGCAAACTCATCCAACATAGCCTTGACTTCTTCAGGGAAGTCATTTAAACTTGTGCTTAGCAATGAAAGAAAAACAAATATCTTCTTTATTTTTGAGCTCTTACAGTAGTTCCTCCCCGTCCATAAGTAGCACACTAGGACCAACTTCCTATTTTGGATATGTATCCTCCAAAGGCAATAGCAAATGTTTTTGGCCATTTTTCTCAAGAGTGTAGGTGTTCTGCCTACCATCATGAATGGATTTCCTATCATATTTCCATGGTTTTCCCAAGAACACATGGCACAAATCCATTTGCATTATGCCACGTAATACCTCATCCTTGTAGTTACCAATCTGGAACTCCACTTTACATTGTTCATTCACCAATATTTTATGGCCTTTTTGCAGTCAAGACACCTTGTAAGGCGTGGGATGTGCTATTCTCTGCATCCCCAACTTCTCTACCATTTTTGTGGAGACCAAGTAATTTGTGCTACCACTATCAATCAACACTTTGCAACACTTGCCTTTTGATTTTCATGTGATTTTGAATAATATTTTTCTTTTTGTTGGTTCCTTAACATCTGTTTCGGACTTAATCAAGTTTCTCTTCATCAATAACGATTCTCTTACCTGTAGTGTTTCTTCATGAATAAATGAAGCTACATTTTGTTCTTGTGCTTCTACTATATTTTCTCCTTTGTTGGTTTTAGGATTATTTTATGGACAATCCCATGACATATGTCCCAATTTCCCACATTTGTAACATTGAACTTTGTAGCCTCTACCTCGACCACATCCTCTTAAGAAAGGCCTTCTTCCTCTTGATTGAACTCTTCTTGATGGTTGATTGCTTGAAATACCTTCACCTTCTTTTGGAGATTGAGTTTTCTCCCGACAGCTTGTTTTTCATCTTCCCCTTACATGACTCCTCTCTTTATTCCTTTGGCTCTGATTTCTATCAAATTTTTCCTCTGCTTTCAAGGTGAATTGGTAAGCATATTTTATAGTTCTTGGTTAAAATAGGCTAAACTCATCTTGAATCTCGAACCGCAACCCATTGACATATCTAGAAACATTTTCAGGTGTTTCTTCAATGTATCCTTCTCTAATATTCACCTTGTAAAATTCTTCATAATACTCTTTAACGATCAATTACCTTTGTTTCAAATTTTGCATTTTCCTAAATAAAGACAGCTGGTAATCTTTGGGAAAAAAATTACCTTTCAGAGTCGCCACCATTCCGCTCCAGCTTTTGATCTTGGCTTTGTTCTTTCTTCTCCTTTCTTCTTGGAATCCATCCCAACAAAGAGTTGTGTGTCCTTTCAATCTAATAACAACAAACTTCACCTATTTGTGTTCATTTTCCTCCTCATAATCAAAATGCTTATCTAAAGCATTGATCCAATCTATTAATTCTTCTGGTTCCAAGCTAACACTATATGTAGCTACCTCTGTTCCAGGCCTCGAAATAGCCCCAGTTATTGACCTCATCAATTTAATTTATGTGGGCTCTTTGACATGTTCTTCTATTCTAATGGAGACTCTTCCTTAGGATCGTTGATGTCTCTGGTCTCTAGATCTATTTGTTTTTTCATCTCTAAGGCTTCTATCCTTTCTTGTACACGTCGCATGCCCTCCCTATCTCCAGTATCAATTGATGGTCTTCCCTTCAACATTGTCTTCCTCATCGAGCGTGAAATTCCATTTCACACTTTTTTTTTTATATGTTGTAGCTCTGATACCAAAATTGATGTCAGATCCTGCTCGACCTACAACAAGATTAATGGCTAGAGTCTGCAAGCAACATTAACTCATTTACACTTTCAAATTACATTTCTCATTCACAAATCTGCAACAAATTTCTAATAGACACACACCACACACACACACACACACACACAACACCACACACACACAACA
>APFE031196338.1:35170-96526 GCA_000404065.3 Pinus taeda | reverse complement strand
GAAGATCAAAACAATGATCTTTCAAATGGCCAACTCGGTCACAGTGTTGGAATTTCACGATCTTTTTTTGTTGTTGTTGTTGTGGAAGAGGAGAAGAATCTGGAACAGCTGGAGGTGAACTGTCATGAGGAGCAGGTGAACTGTCATGAATGAATCCAGCACTCTGAAACTGAATGGGCTTGGCGTAGTCAGGAATATGAAAAGAGAAGTCCTTGTCATATCCAAGACCATTTCTGTGCTTGTTTTGGACAAGTTGTTCCCAAGGTCTGATGATGGGCTTGGGAAGTGCAGACTGAGTTTCTGCATCTACATGTATAAATGCTGCTTTATTGGGTAGTAAATCTGAATGAACTATAACATTATTGACTTGCTGTTTATGGGAGTTTGTTTCAATCTTTTGAACAGAAACAGGTTCAGAATGATGACTCCACTGCTGTAATTCTTCCTGCTGTAGCTTTGTCTCAAGCTACAAAAACTCAATATTCTCCTGTGCATTTCGTAGACATATTTTAATATTGAATAGAGAGGTTTTTTTTTATCTTAACCATCTCATCAACAGTGGAATGTATCAGAGTATTTAACAACTCTAATGCATTATCAAGTCTGGTCATTTTCTTCATTATCTTATATGTTAAAGAAATCGATCATAACTATTAACCAGCGAAGAAGAAGCAACAATCACTCACAATTCAATGTCACTGCAATATCCTCCATAAATGTGCACCAAATAGCTAGTGTGCAATAGCTTTATTCAATGTACATACCAGGACTTCAACTCAAAGAATTATCCTCCAACCAACAGACAACAATGATTGTAATGTATTCACAATCCACTACATATGCATAACAATTCACTCATGACCAGCATATAAAATTAAACAAAGCAACCACCAGACATCCACGAGATTAAAACAAAAGGATCCATGACCACTAGGACAAATCTTAAACCGTGGTTACACATGCTATTTTTTTCTGCTTTGCAAGTCAAGCACAACCCCCTGCCCTTAGTCGCGATGTGGAAATCAGGCCCCTATTCTCAAATTCAACAGTCAACAAAAATATTGAACAACAACCTTAAACATAATGTGACAATGAGCTACTAAAGTCGTTGGAAGAAGAACTCAGCTTCCGAGTGCCTGGATTGTGTATACCTCTTTTTTGGTCATGGATTAGCTCGAAGCACAGTAAAATGGCTGCAATATGAGGTCTATTGATGCATAGTTCTCAAGATTGTTTTTGTGGCAGATTGTTGACTCCTCTATGTGGTGATGATTCGAAATTATGATGAATCAATAAACGCTTATACTCCACTATCTAATTCTTCTTCAAAACTCATGTGCAGAATAAGAACAAGGAACCAATCCTTTGTGAGAAGACTTGGTCACAAAAGCTAGAACAAATACAAAACGTTAACTCTTTCCTTTTGGGATGAAATCTTCATCCTTCACTGAAGTCAGCTGGAAGTTAGTTTCCTCTTGCAAAACAAATAATGCAAGTCGAAGTGACTTCCAATAGCTACAGAAATGATATCAACATATCAAATATGCTACCATACAGATGCATCATTGAGCGTAATTTCATTTCCAGTTCTTAAAATGAGTAGCACAGAAAACTATGCGTGGTTTGAGTTGTGATTGATTTCTATAAGCATTCTTTGAGAACTTTAAGGTTTGACTCTACTCATAAAGAGACAACTACCATAAGCAAGACGTGCTAGCACAAAATGAAGAATGCTCTCCAACATATTTTCAAATGAGTTTACTGAACTCTATTGATCTATGCATATTAGACAAATGAGGAAGTAATAAGACAGATAAGGACCACAACAATTAGAATGCCTCATAATTCTCCATCCATCAAGGTTTGCACCCCAAGAAGACTTTCTTAAGTTGTAAAGATGATATCAACCAATCATACTTTCTTCACGCTTCAATGACGCTGGCTGATATATCTCTCAAGTTGCAAAATTATTACAGTTGCTCCAAATTATTACAGTTGCAAAGAGAAAACATGTCAAAGTACAAAGTGCGTATTCAAATGCACAACTCCCATAGAAGGCACGATTACCAGAATGAACTAGATTAGCAGGTAATGGCACATTCACTGAAGCGGATAAGATCTCTTAAAGAGATGAAGATTCCGGAGCCCTCTTCAAGTTCCTCTGGATCAGTAGTGATACAGCTTGCAAATGACATGGAGGGTCGTGATGAACCCTATATGCCCGAAATGATGGATGCGACGTTGCTTACAAAATCTGAAATTGTACTGCCAGATGTGCGAGAAGCAATGCAAAGATGAGAACGAGTTCAAATGCCACTGTATGTCGGAAAGCCACCAGCAGAGTTTCAAGACATACAACGCACCGTGATTGCAGCATACCATTTAGATGCAACCAACACACAATTATTTCAACGTAGCCAACATTCCTCCACGAATTCGACTTCAATGTGTTTCTTAACATTCCAATATGAACGAATCACCTTCTTCTTTATGAAGTCATTGAACATTAAAATTGTGAGAAACATAGATTACATGATAAAGAAAATGCATTGCCGCTATTGTTCTTCAATGCTACCAAATCCATGAAATGTTGTAACCTCCATGGAAAATATATCTTTGGATCTCGTGTGACTTGGGATTTCAAATGAACTTTCAAATCTTTAAATTGCCAGCTGAATCTACGCATAATTTTAATAGTCGAACCCAAACTCACCAAAAAGAAGCTGAGTTTTCCAACTCCAGTGGCAAAATCTAGCTCTGTATTGGCTCACATAAATTAAACCAGCAAAATCATAAACAATGGTATTATTCCAGCAACTCGAATCAAAAGTCCAGGATAAGAACACGTAGGAATCAACATCAACCATTTACTTTGAAACTGTACGCATTTCACCATGAATACGCGCTAGACAGAGACGAGATGCAGTGGACAGTCGAAGGATTCTCAGAACCACGACTTGTCGGAATATATGAAATATGGTAGTGGAAGACAATGGTTATGCACAGAAGCCACGCAGTGGATAACCAGAGCGCAGACAATAATTATGGCAGAGGTGAGCAGCGCAGAGGACAATACAGGAATATTAATTAATAGTTGATTATATGAAACAACGTCAAGGGCAGCACAGCGTTACATGCAGGTGATTATAAAAAACGGTCAGTAGCGTTATTATATGTCAGAGCAAAGCAGGAGCAGTGCATAAAAATGGCGCTGGAGAAAAGACAGGTTGCAGCTAAAATTTAGCTGATAAAATATTCATGAGAAAATATTCCTGAGATGCAGAATTGATGGCAAAAATGAATTGCACAAAAAGGCCATAAAACAAATGGCTCAAAGTAATTATGCAGGGCAAGAATACCCCTGCTCTAATACCATGTTAAACACACATGGGCAACAACAAATAGGAAAGATAAAACATGACAGTACAATTTTTATTAACAAATGATTTACATTTATAATACATGTTGTGACCGTTGTGTTTCACATCCCAAGATCTCTTGGACTCCTTTTGTCCATTCAGCTTCCACACTAACCCATTGAGGATTAGGTGTCCAACATGTTGGATAGAAAATAATGGATACATTTATTATGATTTTTAATTGTTAATTTTTAATTGGGCGCAATGTGGATATTTATGATGATTATCATTATTTTTTATGGTTATTTGTTGATTGAGTGTAATGTGGATATTTATGGTTTTTTTAGTAATACTTATTAGCTTTTTTATATGGATTTCGTTAATATAAATTCATTCTAATTTAAATTTTTTTTATTTTTTTCTATTAATTTTGTAACTTTTAATAAAAAATAAATGAATAAATTGATATTAATAATTATTTACATTTCATTAATATAAATTTATTCTAATTTTAAATAAAATAAAATTTTCATTTCCAATTTTTTTTTTAACAAAAATGATTTATATTACATTCATATTTGGTTATTAGGGTAATTAGGTCGATAAGTCTTTCTTTTGAATCAGTTCACCTTAGAATTTTTGTCTCTTTCTCCTCTGCAAGTGACATGTGTGCACCATATGACCACACCACATTTATGACTAATATTTGTGTCACTTTAGCTACTTTGAATGGATTTGCGAACGCGTGGCAACAATTTCTAAATAACTAACCCATGTCGCTTGTTGTGGCTATTTCTAGCACCTGCAGCACGAGTGCTTCAGGGGACATAGAAAGCCTCCTAGAGATAGCCTCTGGGTTGATTGTAGACCAGTGCCTAGGAAATCTTAAATAGAGTAGTGCATGGAAGATTATGAGTGGCGTTTCTGTTGCACTCCAATTGTCACGTAAGTAAAAAGAGAATAAAGGGGGGCTTGGTTCTACAACCTGTCTAGGGTTCTACATAATCAATCAAGAATATGAGTGGGGTGGGTAGAATTATCAAGAGATAAATCACCCAAACAAGAATCACTAACATTCAACACAGCTAGTCATAACAAAGTTAGTAATAGATCATTAACTAAATAATCCTTTTAATCAATGTATTTTAAACATACCTTTGTTTCTTGACTAACCTTGTCTTGAGAGATCATCCTTCTTTCTAATGTTTTCCTAATCAAGACAACAAAAGTAGAAAGGTGATTAGTAATTAATATAATAAAAACTAAATGAGTACATGAACCTAAAATTGAAAAGACATGAGATAATTATCTTTGAGATTTTTTGAGAGCTCCCTCTGAATCTTGTGGGAAACCTACAAACTTAAAGCAATACAAAAAATGTATTTTCCAAAGATATGTTAAAAACCTATAAATTCTAAAACATACAAAACAAGTTATGTAAATAAAATGACTTAATAGTGTAAGTCCCTAATGTTGGATTCTTTAGGCTTGACTTTCTTTAAGTCTCCTTCTTCAGCAAAGTTGGCTTGATCTCTTCTTCTCTTCTTATTCCTTGGATTCTTGGGATAGTCACTCTTGTAGTGACCTTTCTTATGACATTGATAGAACTCTATCTTAGACATGTCAACTTTCTTCCTTGGTCCCTTCGATCTTTTTCCTTTGTGATGAGAAACATAGGCATTTGATACTCCTTCAGGATTGGCAACCATTGAGACCCTTAATTATTCTTAACTACATGTGCTCCATAGTTCTTCAAAGGTGGGAACTACCTTCCAACTATTGAGACCTAAAGCAAATGCACCCCAAGAGGGTGGAAATCCTAATATAGCAGTGATCACCAATTATTTTTCTGGAACAATCTCATCGATGTCCAAAACATCATCTTTTATTCTAACTATATTCACAAAGAAGGTTGCCATAGTATCTTCCTTAAAAAATTTCATATTCCTCGGCTCATTCTTCAAACTTGCTACTTGACCAATGTTCTTAATAGTGAACAACTTTGATAAGTCTTCATACATCTCTTGAGCATGATCGATGTTATCTATGAATGGGACAAGATTGTATTTTATCCCTTTTACCATTAGAGACATATACACCAATTATAAGTCCCTGAATTTCGCTTTGTCGGCATCACTAGCTTCTTCTGTAGGCTTCTTTACATTTCCTTTACATAATCTAACACCTTGTTCTTTTCGAGGATTGGGTCAATCCTCTTCTTCCAGGATCTGAAGTTAGATGCTCCTCCAATTTTTTTCTCTCCCTTGATTGAGTTAGACATCTTCCTTGAATATAATAGATTATTTCCCTGAGATAGTGCCTATGCATGGGTTTGCCTTTTTCTTGTTTCTTCACCAAAGCTCTAAAACCATGTTGGAAAATCAAAAAGGAAGTAAATATTTTCTTGATCTTGATAATTACTTGTGATGTTTCTTATTATTGTGATTATTTATATCTTCTTTCTTTAGTTCATCAAGCAATTAGCAAAAGCAGCAGCACATAAAAAAATGAACACAAGATGTAGGCACACGCCAGGGAAAAACCCCCCTCAAGTGGAAAACCCAATTGAAGTAATTCTTCCTTTCAATAGTATTCTTTGAGACTCTTCAACCTAGAACAAGACCATAACTTCCCTCCACACGAAGTCAGCCTCCAGAAGATTGACCTCTTCCCAACAACTTCCACTATGCAGCAACTTGAAGTAGCTAACAAATTTCGGCAACAGTCCAACTTGGAAAAATTCAATTGACTTCGGCTTCCCAGCAACAGACTTTCCCAACTACCCACTTTGAACTTCTGCCCAGCAACAGGATTTTCACACTTCTACCCAGTAGAGAGATTCGAACTTGATGAGAAGTGATGCTCCAAATGAATTTGATGTCCTTCCTTTTATAGGTTTCTTATGGGGTCGAATAGGGTCTTAGGTCGACATGGTGTGGAGGTTCCATAATTCATATTTGACTCAATACTAAACCATTTTACATTATTCAAAAGCCCAAGAAGGGTCTCTTTAGATGTACAATAATTCTATAGACTCATAATAAATCCTAGAAGTCCTCAATGGGGACTTTGACCTAAAACGTGGTGACCCAAGCATGAAGCCCATGCTTTAATAAGTCACAATAATAATAATAATAATAATAATTTTCTTTATTCTTTTAAAAAGTACATTAGATAATGACTCAAGTACATTATTGAAGACTGAACATAGTTACATTTTCCACCAGATAGATGACACACACCCAAATGTCACATCAACTTCTGAGAAAAGAGGGAAAAGAAGGTCGTAGGATCAAAAGGATCACTAACAGAAAGGGCCTAGAAAGTATGCCCAAAAAGATAAAAGTAACGTATTAGGTAAGCACAAGACTGGTTAGTTGGTCACATTAAACTTCAACTAACCACACAAATTAAATTTCAATGACAAATCCCACACCGAGCCACATTCTAATAGAATCCTTAACATGTCATTATGATGAACTAAATTTATGTATTATAATATTAGTAAGTTGTGTAAAGCCAAATAATCCACAACTATTATGTCAAACACAATATCTGCTACAGTGCCCAAAATCCCCTTTATCAACTTCACTCTAGCATTAGAGAAAGACACAATTATCATCATGACCCTCTCTAGTAATGTAATAATGGCCTAAATTTCGAGTAGAGTTAAGTTTATAGATGTATTGTGGTTAATTAATGTAAAGTGGCCTAGTCATTAATAAAAGCCTACTATGATGGTTAATAAATAAAAATCCCTATGTTCATTATGTAAAGTCCACTAGTGGTGGATTAGTGCAACGATAACTAGAGTGGCTATAACTAGGGATGGAGTACTCCTCATGTAATCAAGGAATGTTTATCTATCATGCTTTGGCACTCCTATTGGAGGTCATCCCATTTGAAGTGGTTGGGAGAGTTTTCCATCACTTGATTAGTGTCGATAATAGAAATCCTTTGATGTCCAATTTGGGTCATGTGAAATCATTTTGTTTTGCTTTTTACAGATTATCTTGTGGTGGAATTGCCTGGAAGCCATATTGCAGCCACACCATATGCCATCGGAAGTGCAGTTGTGTCACCATTTCTGAAATGGGTTATAATTGCAATTTTGAGCCATACTGAGAAAGTTACAACCATTTTAGGTTGTTGCCTCAAAACCATTGTGAAAAAAAGTGAGATCAATTGATTATTATATTGTAGCATGGCTTTAGTCTTTTTTTTTTAGGAGACTGATTGCAATCACACTAGTGTCATCCAAAGAAATTTTTTTATGTCATTTTCAAATTGGGGTCATAACAGAAATTTTAACTAATATTGAGCAAGATATGCCCTAAAAAGTCAAGTTTCTAGCTCTACAAGTTATGGTTCTCAAAACTAGAAACTTTTCTCGTGGCTTGATTTTCTCTCTACTTGTGTACCAATTTGAGGTCACACCAATGCCACTTGAAGAAAATAATTAATTCCATTTCTAATTTTGGGTTCATCACAATTATTCTAAGCAATATTAAAAGAGTTGCAACCATTTTGTATTGTTCCATTCAGCCATAAAAGCCTAGTGGAAAAAGGAGATCCATTGAATATCAATATATTGTTCCCCCTCATTGATGAATTTTTGAATTTATGGGAAACCTACATGGAAGGATCCTGTTAGCTTCCTGCTGCAGCAGGTTATTCATATTTCATGATTGACATTTTACAGGCCAAATATGTCGTACTTTGCATGCTGCAATGCTCCATATTTGTTTAACAGTCTCCAAGCAAAGAAGGCTACTCCAAGTTCATTCAATTGCCTTCCAAATTTTGTAAAGTTATCCCGGTATCGCCAATTTTCAGTTAAAGGGAGGTCCAAACAGCTTAATCTTGGTCTCCCTAGGTTTGAATTTCCTGTTTTAGAATATAGAGAATGTAAATCTGTCCAAACAACTTAATCTTGGCACATTATTAGATAGGTAGAGAAGCAGAGGAGCCCAACAGCTTAATCTGAGCCCTTGGAAGAAATAACGATAGTATGTAGATAGGAAAGCATCAAAAGAAAAATGAATGATGGGTTTGCAAGTCTAAGTGCACCCAAATCAAAAGAAGAAAAAATGCTAGGTAAGTAGGTTGGGTAGGTAGTTCTGAGGTTGCTGAATCCTAATTGCTTATCAGTTCCATATTTTCAGGTGTCATCTCACTCAGGACACAATCAGCAGGCAGTTACATGGAAAGAGCTCGAAAGAGGTATAACTAACTCCCCTTCTCTGCTTTCCCCAATCATTAACTAACTTCCCCAAAGGAGGTCAAGATCTGCTTGACACCTCTTAAGTTCCACCATTTTCATAACACTAGCTTGAGTAAAGAACTGCTTTACTCAAAGTTGTTCCATACTTTCTCTAAAGAATGGTTCTACCCCCTTGTAACAGCCTAAGGTCTCCTGAACTTAGCGCTTTCTTACCACCTCCACATTAACCACTAACATTATTATTTAGCTCCCTATATTTTCCCATCCCCCTACTAATATTATGTAAATCACCCCCTATATAAATATCCCTCCCCCTGGTTGATAAATAACCATAAGTACTCCCCGGGAATTGTTCAGTTTACCTGAAACTTAGCAAGAACCTTCAACCTTCAAGCCATCTTCCAGATACAATGGACTCCTTCCAGAGTATAAAATCCCTCTGAGGTAGTCAGACTCCTTCCGAAACCTCAAATACCCTTCACACCCACTTACTTACTTTTTTGCCCAAAACAAGCCCCTTGCCAACTTCACTCCTCAGACCCTTAAAATCCAGATCGTATCGCAAGATCGCACTTTCCTCTCCATGCAAGTTATGACCCATCCGTCACCACCCGACGCGATATCGCGATATCGGTGGTCGGCGGTCGCAAGCGCCAAATGTCCAACTCAAGCACCCTCTGTTCCCCGCCGATGCGATATCGCGATCGCAGCGGAGCTAGTTCATCGCATTACCTCCAGTACCAGCACCTCACCATGTCATTCTGTACCAGGGACCCACCACAGCTGACGTCATCTGCCGTACAGCCGACGTCATGCTGACGTCAGCAACCAAAAAGCTGAAACTTCGCGCAGGTAGAAAAATCGCACTGGAGCTCCAGAACAAGAAACAGAGGCAGTTTTCGATGCGCGATTAGCGCGAAGCGCTAATCGCGCATCGCTACGGGAAATAGGTCGTTTCGGGGAATCTTTTGATTTCTTAGCCCATTGCGCGCCAAAAAAGCCCGAAAATCGCCCGATCGTGCCAAAGTGATCCAGTTTAAAGACAACAACAGATCACTGACAAAGTTTAAAGTGTATCAGATCAAATCATCAGGCATCAAGCATGTCAAAGAGTATCAGTCGACGGCGGAAACCATCAATGTAGCGGCAAAGAGTATCAGTAAAAATCTTGAGCAGTGGCCCGAAGCAGGAGAACATTTAATACCTTCCAGCAGATTCAAAGAAAGAGGGCGAAGCCACTTGAAGCCCTCAAATCATAATTATTGCACATTTAACTCACACCAGAGCAGAACTATAGTCCCCAAAGCACAATCATTCCAGCAGCACCGCATCTAGCCCCCAAGGGCCACATTGTCACCTTTTCTGATTCAGCTGCCCCCAGCGCAGCCCAAAAAGATTTACTTGCATTTAATTCCAAACAACACTTAGACTTTTGAAGAGTTTTCTAGCAGACCTGTTTAGGTCAGTTGTAATGAATGTCTTTCCGATATTTTGCTTATAAATACCACCCTGAACAATGTTGTGAGGGGTTGGTTGGTTGGTAGTAGTTGGTTAGTCTCCTTTCCAGCAATTTCTTCGAGCAGAGACTCGCACTGTAACCTGTTATAATTTCCATAATCAAAGATTGCTGAAAGCATGGATTGTGAAACTACTTGATGTTTTCTTTAGGCCAAGGAATGATTACGGAATTCCTGCGCTTCTACATGATTCAATAAGTGTTTCTCTCCTTTGTTTACTTTTATGTTTGTTACCACCGCTCCGCCTTCTAAATTGCAGGAAAAAAGAATAGCTTAAGATTTGTTTCATTACACCTTAAGTTCAATTTCTGCATTTCTCAATTTTTTCTTCAGAAATAGCTATGAGCGTGTATACTTAAATGATCTTGTTTACGCTATTTCTTTCACATATGAATGCATGTTTAGGAATTCTTAATTGCTCCTAGATCCCATTCATCCATTTCTCCTCTTTTTCAGCATGATGAAATGATTCTCCTTTGCCTTTCATCCCTGATTTTCATTCCGTACTTTCAGCAGGTTGATAATTGTATCCTGTGTGGCTATCCCGCTCCGTATCCCCTTGTGACCAAGAAAACGCAAGCAAGCCTCAATCTGTGACTCCATGCCCAATGGTTCGAAACTTATCACACCTTACCTTGCCTCTTTGTTCGAGAATTCTACCTTCCATCCAATCACAAACAACACTCCCTTGAAGCCAGAAAGCTAGCCTAAAATCATCAACAAAAATTGAATCATAAAGAGAGAGCCCTCTCTGATTGCAGGTGGGCTAGAACCTGCAGTCCAAAGATTGGTTTGTGGTTACCACGGTCGTATCCCTATAAGGAGCCTAGGGACAACCTGAGTGATAACATAATGGCGACTCCACTGGGGACCTCCTCAGATAAATGCATTAAACCAGTCTGCAGCTCTACAGAGGAAGAAACCGACTTGTGAAAGGCTCGGTCGACCTGTGTGGTTGCGTTTTTAGAAAATTTTCCAAAAAAAAAATATATTAGAAGTTGGCTCCTAAGAAACAAACGCGTAATACATGATCAAATCCTGACCCAAACAACCCACCCGTCGTTGAAAATCCGAATTTAATTCCTAAGATCGTCAGAAAACAAAAGAAAAAAGATTACCAAACTACTACTAGTCCTGAAACAGTTCAGCCAATTGTTGTACCAACCCCTGTTAAAGTTTTATTCTGGTCGACCCCGAGTTCCCCTGACTCATCACCCCCTTCTCCAAGTAGCTCTGCCACACCTCCATCCCATATCCCTACTACCTCTACTACTCCTTCTTCCCCTCTCATTCCTGTAATCCCCGTCATTTTAGGTGTTCTGCTCATCCCCGTCATCATGGCTAGGTACGCACCATTACAATTACCCGCTAATCTTGGGGCTATGCCTCAAGACTACCAATCGAAAATCACTTATTTCGATGGCACAGCCTCCTACACCGTCCTACAACATACAAAGAAAATGCAGGATTATTTCGAGAGTTAAGAGATAGATGATGAGAGTGTGAGAATGAAGATCTTTGTCCAAAGTTTGACCGGTGATGTCAGAACCTAGTTTAGGGAACTTCCACCTAATTCTATACTAAACCCGGAAGCCTTATGCCAGAAATTCATTAACAGATGGGAGAAAAAGAAAGATCCCCTACACATACTTTCCGAGTATGATACTATGAAGAGAGGACCTGGGGAAGCTGTTCTGGATTACTGTGCCAGATTTAACAATGTTTACAATGCAATACCACCGAATTTAATACCTCCGCCCGACCTCGCATTATAAAAATTCCTGGATGGTTTTGATGCCAAGATGGCGTATCAATTAAGGGAAAGAGCCCCTCAAAGCCTCACAAAAATGCAAGACGCTGCAGTGAGCGTGGAGGTAAATCTAATCGCTAAAAGAAATAGAACCAGAACTGAGAGAAGAACCACTTTCAAAGAAGAACCCTCCTCTTTCGAGCAGAAGCTAGATGCAGTCGTTAGTACCATGCACAGGCTGGGAGACAGATTAGACAATGTTGAGAAGAAAAATTCATGGGAAGGTCAACAGCCCAATGCCACAAGGAACCCAAACTTCAGAAAAACCCAAAACTTGAATGCAGGTAGGGCCAGTCAGGACCACGACATTAGGCCTCCTTTTCAAGAAAACTATGCCGAGGCATCTACATCCGCTGAGCCCACAAATGGGACCCTAATGAACCTGGTTGATTCAGAAAATGAACAGCAAACCTTCCTCACGAAAGAAAACTGACCATACCCTGATACAAAACAATTCCGCACCAAATCAGGTGAGTCCTTTGACTTTAAACAAGGATATGACACTGCTTTATACGAGGTACATAAGCAATACAAACTAAGAACATGGACTGTCGATGTTCTTCCACCTAGCAAAGAAAAAGATAGCAAACAGCCCAACAAAACTAAAGGGAAGATCACTAACAGCCAACCAGCTGACAGCCCTGTCCCAAATCCTCATCAAGTTATTCTGGAGGATGTAACAGATACACATTGTTCTATTGAGCAGACTCTGCCCACCCCCCACGTGGAAAAAGATCTGAAGAGCATTCCCGAACATCTTCCCAAAACAGAGATACCACAAACGGTCATACACCATGCCCAAAGCTGTAATGGAAAGGTTGAATCCTGATGTCACTAGACCATACAAAGATTTGTATTCGTTTGATTCAAGTCAGGTCAAATGTCTAGGCCTGATTAAAGATCTTGTGTCTCCCTAGTCCAATTCCCCAACAAGACAATCCTAATGGACGTAGTAGTTGCTGACATTCCCACAAAATATGGTATGCTTCTATCCAGATCGTGGGGAGCAAAATTGCAAGGATCCCTTCAACTCGACCTCTCTTACGCCACCATATCTGTCTTTGGGCAACCAAAGAGACTTTATAGAGAAACATTAATGAAGTATGTGGTAAGTAGTGAGGAAAAACCCCAAAATTTTCCAATATACTCAATCCATTCCGATATGGACTCTTTTATTTTGTTTAATGATAACACAAGCCCTCCAACTCATGACAAGCCATCATATCTGGAGCAAGGAACGAATGTCATTGAGAGATCAGTTGCCAAAACCCATGAAGTTGTCTCAACAGCCAAGGCAACCAACACAGGGCAAGAAGAAAATCCTGAAACAGAAATTCCCAGCTCATCCGCTTCACATACCACTCGAATCCCTAATACACACCTTGGACGAGAAACCACATGGTATTTAGATTTTGATGGTTCAGTTAACAAGTTAGGAGCAGGGGCTGGAGTGTGGATTTACAATACTCACGAGAATCGCGCACAAGGCCATGCCTATAGACACAATTTTAGATGTACAAACAATATGGCGGAGTACGAAGCTAATCCAGGTGGATGTTGGTGGCCACCCACCGATCCCATTTAGACCCCCACAATTGTCTCTTTCAGCTTTTTCAGTTTCCTAAATTGTATCACAGTTTACTATTTTTAGCAGTTTTTTGAGTCCTGAACTTCCGAAGCCGTTTTGAGGCCCTAAACGATGTTATTTGGGAAATCTGGGGGCAACATGGGTCCGTCGACCGATGTTGCCCTCCCCAAAGTGGTAGTTCTCAAATAGATCTTTCTAACGAGCTATCATACGTGTCAAACTGAGATCGTATGCCAAAGTTACGACCCCGGGAAATTGATGTACCAATTTACCCAAAACGGGGCCCACAATTTGGTGTTTCATCTTCTAGGGGTAGGTTTTGGAATGTGAAGGGTTTTCCATTGTTTCTCAACAATAAATAGGCCTTCGCGCCTCATTGTAACATAGTTTAGAATAGTTCAGAGGCATGTAGCTGCCACATCTCTTCTCAGAGATAAACTACCATCGCCCTAGCTGGTTTATTTCCATTTCTGGTTGTAAGCACATTTCGGTATTTTCCATTAATGAAATGAAGTATTATTTCCGCTGCATCTCTTTATTTATGGTTATCGCATCTCTGTATTTATGGTTATCTCTGTAATCTATTGCGTTCCTGTTTAAATCCGTATCAGTGGTATCAGAGCGGTCTGCTTTTTCTCTATTTTTCTTTGCATGTCCCCAACGAGGTCGGGATATAAGGAGTTAGGGCTTGAACTGGTCGAACCTTTGCAAGACCAACCTCGTAAATCCCGACGGCCTCCCATGGTAGATGAGAAGAAAGACGAGGGGGCAGGAGATCCTATCAAAATCTTGCTCGAGGAAGCCCTCGAGCGGCAAACGAACGCGATGATGTATAGATTTGCACAGATCCTTCAGCGGCTACCCAGAGGTGACGCATCAACTTCTAGTAGCTACTCTGGAAATTCCACGCCCTTTAAGGTACAAGTGAATTTTGAAATCCCCATATTCGAGGGTAAAATAGACGCAGATGTAGTAGATAAATGGTTAAATCTGCTAGATGGGTATTTTTCTGTTCATGAATTTTCAAGTCGGAAAAAGATTGTTTTCACTCTTCTCAAAGTAGCCCCCCACGTCAAGGACTGGTGGGAAACCTACTGCGAGCAGAAGGATGAAAGCACAAGCTCACTATTTTTGGCTGCACCCACTTGGAATGACTTCCGGGATGCCATCAAGGAGCAGTACTACCCTATCAAAAGATATGAGGACAAATATATCAAATGGACCACATTGAGGCAGGGGCGAGATCAAGATGTGCCAGAGTTCACAAAAATTTTTCATACCCTTCGCACACAATTGGGTATCAAAGATACTGAGCTGCATCTGGTACTCAAATACCGTGGCTGCCTACACAGATACATCTAGGAAGAGATGGAGTTCTTGAACATCTCCTCACTCAGCACAGCATACCGATACGCTGTCAAAATCAAGCAAAAGTTCAAACAAAAGAAGCGAGACTTTGGTTCTTCTAATCCGAAGCCCAAAGGACAAAGCCAAGGTGGTGTGACCCAAGACAACCCGTCGAAGCCGCAAGAAAAGAACAACACCACAAAGCTGAAGAAGGACACAGGAAAGTGGTGTGAGTTCCACAAGAGTCCCACTCATAACACAAGTGTGTCGGACCAAGCAGTCACTGGTGGCCGAGTTGAAGGCTTCCGAATTAGATACATATTCCGACCCTGAGCCAGAACCCGACAAGGAGAATGGCAAAGGGAAGCAGATCATTGATGCAGATCCCAGCACCATTGTTGCCACTACCAAGATCCAGAAGAATGAGCCCGAAGAGCCAGAGGAGGGGGAACGTCTTTTCCACTCACAGATGTGGGTGAAGGGTTCAGCGCTGCAATTCATTATCGACAGTGGCAGCCAAAAGAACCTTATTTCAGCAAAGGTCGTGAAGCGGTTGGGCCTACTGACTACACCACACCCGCAGCCGTACAGTATCAGGTGGCTTCATGAAGGACGAGACCTCAAAGTTCGCTAACAGTGCTGCCTTCCCTACAACATCAAACCATTCACAGAAGAGGTATTGTGTGATGTTACACCTCTGGATGTTTGTGATGTACTATTAGGCTAACCATACTTGTGGAGGCGACATGCTGTGTATGAGTCAAGGCCTCGTGCTGTCATTATTTCTTTGAATAATTCATTATACAGGATACCGGAGGTAGCCCCACCTACCGCCACATCTTTGGTCATTGCTAAAAAAGGCAGCAAGCTCATCTCACAGACCAGGAAATTCATCTGTATGGTTCACTCCCAAAGTAAGGGGAAGATCGTTGCTACATCCATGACCCCGGCAAAGGGTTCCTCCACACTGCATCAGCAGCAAAGGAATACAGTCATGACAAAACACAGGAAAAACTTCTCCTCACCCACAGGGGTACCACATAAGCTTCAGGTGGGCAACAAAGGCTAGTTGCATCAACAGAAAGAATGCCTTACCAGAACCCATCAGAAACTCCGACCACTCCGACATGGTCCTTACACCAGTACCAAGGCTACGGGCAACAATGCTTTGAAGCACAACATTCCTCTATTCCTTCGCTTGCACCGAGTGTTCAACAATGTGGACCGTCGTCGACCATGCTTCCCACCATTGGTGGACACATCAGAGATTGCAGAACAACTCACCAGTGACCCAGCTCAGCAGAAGCTTCCTCATCTCAGGGAGGAACTCAACGCAATGGGGACCATTGCTTCCTAAGGGGGGGGGAATGATCCAGGTGAATGTTGGTGGCCACCCACCGATCCCATTTGGACCCCCACAATTGTCTCTTTCAGCTTTTTCAGTTTTCTAAATTGTAGCACAGTTTACTATTTTTAGCAGTTTTTCGAGTCCTGAACTTCCGAAGCCGTTTTGAGGCCCTAAATGATATTTTTCGGGAAATCTGGGGCCAAAATGGGTCCGTGGACCAATGTTTCCCTTACCAAAGTGGTATTTCTCAGATAGATCTTTCTAACGAGCTATCATACGCGTCAAACGGAGATCGTATGCCAAAGTTACGACCCCGGGAATTGATGTGTACCAATTTACCCAAACGGGACCCACAATTTGGTGTTTCATCTTCTAGGGTTAGGTTTTTGGATGTTTAAGGTTTTCCATTGTTTCTCAACAATAAATAGACCTTTGAGCCTCATTGTAACACACTTTAGAGGCATGTAGCCTCCACATCTCTTCTTAGAGCATAAGAGGTTGTCCCTTCAGAGAAGGATTTTTATATATGCCTCTGACATACTTGTTAAGGTTTTCCCCCTCTCCTTACTCTACTTGACTGAGTTGACAAGGGTTAACCGAAAATAGAAAACCAATTAGAGTAGGCATACTTGTTAAGAATGCAAGCATCATGATTCCACCATGATTCTCTCTGAAAAGAATGTATTTTCCATCAGGGTATCATCGACTAGAAGAAATGCAAGATTCTCATAAGAGAGGGAATAGACATATAACCAAGTGTTGATAGTTGTACAAGTTCCTTGTGTATTTCACCTTGCTTATCTAAGAAGCCAAACATGGTTTCATGCGGAAACTATCCTATGGGTGAACAAGAAAACAAGCCAAGGAAAGAAGCAAGACAAAAGCAATACAAAGAAAACAAAACAAGAAAAAAAACACTAGTCCTAGTCCTAAGCTAAGCAGAGCATGGGCCAACTCACGTGAAGTGATATTTCCAATGCAGCCACCAACACATTAGTTGACCCACGTAGGCAAAAACATGATTAACAAGAAAGATATTCAAGCATACCAACAGAAAAGAAAGATAAAACAATGCAAACCAGGTTGTTCGAAGCTTGAATGCATCCACAGAAAAGAAAATATTGAAAGCACATGAAAGGTACTTCGCATATGTATCATGGTGTCCTATCACATTGTGCATGGAAGACATGCATGTACACACCTTCGAACATGACAAATGAGCAAACAAGAAGAAATTACAAAATTTTCGCTTCGCAACAGTGCTTGCTATGTATGACTCCAATGCATGAGCAATAGGATCATGTCATTATGGTGGAGGATGCAAAAATTGTGGTATGGATTGATCTTCAATGTGAAAAAGAGAGTGATGAGGAGCCTAGAGAGATTCAATAGATTTTTTATTAGGGGTGGAACTAACCTCAAGGTTACGAGAACTTGACATAACCATCAGCTCAGGTTAAATTTCCTCGACATCTTGAGGAGTTTCCACTTTATCAGAAGATGGATCATCGAAAACCGGTGGCTTAGAAAGATCAACAGTAGCTAAATCATAATCATGATCAGGTGAGCGAGTGAAAAGATCACGATAGCCACAATCGTAAAGGTTGAGATGGACAACAACATCCTCATGATCTGATGAATCATAAAGTGGGGGCAATGAAAAAGAAGAATTTTCACCCTCTAAATTTTCGGAAATGAAAGATGAGAGATCAAGTGGATCCGCAAAGAAATATTTTCCCTCTCTACAATCAAATGAAAAACTGACATCCCACGTGTTCTATGAATGATCGGAAGTGGAAACATCCAGAGATGAGTTTTCACAAGATGGAACAGAAATGGTAGAATTGTGGAAGATGTCAAGATAAAGTGGACGAGGTGCGGATATAAGGAGGTCATCCTTCACCGCAAATTCTTGTTCAAGCTCCCACACATACTCATAAAAAATAATAGCACAGTTTTCTTGTTCAACAATAACTTCGTCTACAACTTGATCCTCGTGAACATCACAATTAGAATCCAGAACGAATGAAAACAACACACCACAATCCGGAGGATCAAAGGGAACAAAGGACGGAGGCCGAGTGGATGAGACCACATGACAACCATCAATCTTGCAATCCAAATCTGTGCAAAAATACAAAGCATGTGGGGTAGGAGAAGATGGTGACAAATGAACAGGTGGATTCACAACTTCTCCCACCTCGTCTTGCAAAACTAGAGCTACTTGATGAGAAGGGGACGGAGGGTCACATGGGACATCAACTTCATCCATCTCAGATTTTGAAGCTCTAACACTGAGGTATGTTGGGAGAGAGTCGGAAGTTTCTAACTTGTGTCAATTCTCAGAAATGTAAACAAGATACTGAAATCTTCCCTCTAAAAATTTTCAGTCAATTTCATCTTCAGGAAATTCATAATAGTAATGAAGGAAATGATAGTGAAAGTGCTCATGAGATTTGTCTAGAGGTTTTCGCAATTTTAAAATTCTCCGATTTAGTGCTTTACTATCATAGAAAACGAAAGCACATAATAATTCTTTAAGCATATGATCGTAAGAGTGTATAGAGGTTGTGGGAAATGAGTCACACCATTGCTTAACGTGAAGGCGAACAACCCACATGTGATGTCATCTAAGGGGACATCATGCATGTCACAAAATCCACCAAATGAAATTGTGTGCTTGAACAGGGGTGTTCCACCATCGCCATTGAATTTGTATTTAGACAAATCATCTATGACATCCACTGACACATTGAAATCAACATCATGAGAAAAACATGTCAAGGTTTTGAGTAGGACATAAGTCATGAATGATATGTAGAAATTCAAAAACAGACTTCAAGAGCTCAACTTATCATCTAGCCCTCCTTCTAGTGCTAGAAATGTTGAAAATGTTGGATCTACCAACATTCATGGGATCTTCTCGGTAAGAAGTCCCAACTAGACCTCAGAACGTTTGGAGTAGGATTCCCAGTGGTGGGTGGTAATGTAATGCCTTGACCATGGTAGCACGTAGAGATAAGTATGATAACTTTGGGTTGAAGCAAGTGTGTGACCTTGCAGCAAGTCAAGTGAGATGCACGGGGGTTCTAACACATGGAGGGGAAAAGGAAGCGTGCCCCTTAGAAGCCTGTAATAGCACACAGCCAGAAAGGAACACACAAGTGGAATGACATCAAAAGCTAAAATGCAACGCAATCCACAAATTAAAGTGATGGGTTAATCCAACAACACACGTTCAAAAAGATTCATATAATTGTATACAAAGTAGTTCTTAAGAAAATGTGTAAGTTTAACAACATACATTGTTAAAGCAACCAGAATAGTCCAACTACACTAACAACATATGCATGAAAGTGTGTTGGCTCTGTTATTATTATTATAAGTGAAAGTTCCATCCATACATACACCATTGATGGCCACTAGCCCCAATAGTGGAACATTACAGTCAAGAACACATGTTCCTCCATAGAAGTATACTCGCTCTACATTGTGGAGAAGCCAAGGCTCGTCACAATACTCCCAAGCCTTTTCTAAGCATAAGCCTAGCCAAAATCTTGGCTCCCAAAAGAATGTTCTATGAGTTATGAGGTTCTATTTATAACAAAGGGTGGGGTGACCCTTGACATTTCCCTTTGTGACTTTTTGACTACCCTCATGACTCTTCAACTTCTTTACAAATAACTCATTACATAACATGATGACCTTTCACATCCCACTAATGACACTTGGAATTTCACTTAAAACATATTTACAAATAATATTACATTTTCCACATGTACCCATGGGAGACAAATAGGCTAGAGACAACCTAACAAGAAAAAAACACTATGACTCCAAAGTTTGGGTAAAGACCAACTCAACAATCTCAACTTGGTGCTTCTCGGACACGTACTCATGCCAAGCTTGGTACTGTGAGATGATGTCTCCAAAATTCTTGATGGTATCTTTATGATAGGACTCTTGCCTCCATTGCATCTGGGTATATGGTCTTGGAACCTATCTCCAACTCATGTTGAAGCATGTGCAACATGGTGTTGACCATGATAGGACCACCAATGTACTTCTGTATGTTATGTGCGCTCAGCTCCAAGTCATCCCTGGTGGCCTCTCACCTTCGCTACTCCATGTACTAGTCAATCTCTAACCAGACTTGGTTCTTGTGTTTAGCTTCGATGATGGAACCAATTGATGGGGTCTCGTTCATTCTCACTGTGACATCCAAACTCTTGTACAACCGTGCATATGAGGCTTATATGTTGGTGGCAAACAAGGTGAGCTACTCATAATTTTGGATCAACATTTGGACCTTTGCTTTGTCCAACTCTGCCTGTGGGTTCATCATCTTTGGCAAGTGAAGCAGGGCCCCTTTGTACCACATTGTCCACTCTTGCACATGGGTGATGGAAGCATGTATGTTCCTGAGAGTTTGAACAAACTCTTTGCTCCATTGTTATAAGTCATGCACACAGACAACTACTTTATGCACGGTGACGAATCCATCATATAGATTTCACATGGTAGTCTCAAGTGTTGATACTTCAGTGAGTATCGTTTTCCTCATATCTTCCATTGTGGAAATTATTCTTTGATCTTTGAGTTGTTCTGCCTCTTGCCTGACTACCTGCAAGTTCTTTGCTATTTGTTCATTCTTGCCCAGTAGAAACTTAACATTCGAGCTTGTTACCTCTGCATAGCCAAGGTTGCATAGGCAATGGCATTTGGATGTTTTCTGACATCTAACACTATCACCCATTCCTTCATGAATGCAGGTGACTCATGATCATCCATAAATTATTTCCTCTGCGCCTGTATAATATTCTTCTGCAACTCATCTAATGAAAGATTATACACATCCATAATTGGATCATCGTCAAGGAGAACAACCTCTCCTTGCTTGCTCAAGACTAGTTCTGCGTTGGATGTGGAGGAGACTGAGAGGTGACCTTGGGTGCTCTTGGCATGAGGTTGGTGTCTTCATTTGTGGCTCATCCCCCAAATCCATGTCTATTACTTCAACTAGGGTCTCAATCTATTGAGAAAGCTCTCGATCTTGCATCTATTCACCCTCTTCTTCAGATGTTGGTTTTTCTAACTCTTCAACCTGTATGGGTGATGTTTACTTTATCATCATGCCTTGTCTTTCCTTTTCCTCCTGTTTCTATTTCTCTTCCCTTTCTCTCCTTCTTAGCTCCTTCTCTTCCTTCAACTTCTTCTTTATTTCCTACAAGTTTTGTTCTGCTTCCTCCAGCCTTTGCTTTTCTTTTTTCCTTCGCTCTACCCTCCTTATTTGTTGCTACCTCTTTGCCTCAGTTACCAAAGATGTTTTCTCAGTGATAGGATCTACTCTCATGTTGTAGCTTTACTTAGCCTCTGAGTTCTCGACAATCTTCCTCTTAGCTTTGTCTTGCACAGGATTGCTACTTATTATTGTTGTTGTTGTTGTTGCTTCTTGCATTTTCACTACCTGCAGAGAATCCTTCCAAGTTGTGGCTATACTGACTGGTTCATTGAGCTTGGAGTCATTGTAACAGTACCTCTAGGGGTCCTCCTTCGCCCATTGACATGCCCCATGGATCCATGGATAATACATCTTCACATAGTGGTTCTTTCAAATACTGTGGGGATCATACGGATTGAAGTCTTTGGTGTCGAACTCAAACTTCAATATATCCTTGGCTCCGACATCAGCATATTTCAAGCTCTTAAACTCGTATAACCCAATTTGAAAAGGAAGAGCAGTCCATGGTGCCTTATTCTTCCTGTGTAGTCCTTATGATAGCCCTATGGAGAGGTGATATGAGACCTATTGCATGACCAACTTGTTTGTGGCATACCTTGGTAGAACATGTGGAGGCTTCTCTCTGCCAAACACTCTGATGAAGGTGCCATCAAGTGAGGCATACCAATCTACAATGTTAAGTATCTCCTCCATCGCTTCTTGAGACATGCAAGGTGTATCTTTTTCAAAGATCAGCTTATACAATGGGATGATGAAATGGTCATTCAACCTTGCCATTGCTCCTCGATAGCTACAATCAGAAAGCAACTTGCAATTAATATTGACAACAATCTCTTTGATGTAACACCCTCCTCCTACATCTACCCAAGCAACCGGTTAGCCGGGGTAAACATGTGAGGAGAGGCAACTATAATATGATTCGACCTCCCAAGTCATGTTTAGGAAGTGGAATCGATGGAAACACACCATACATACATTAATTATCAGCTACAAGACCCTTAGGAACCAATCCAATACTTTAGACAGCTTGCCTTGGGGTCCCACTGAGCTTTTGGATAATTTGACGCTCAATCGCTCCCATGCTATAGGCATGAATGCGACAAAAAAAACAAATTTGCTCTCATAGGCTTACCTACCAGTGACCAGAGACCAAAACAGTCAGTGTTATGCCAACGACTCCAAGATCTGAGCCACTTTTTCAGGCCCCAAGCCAGGTCACTGCCCAAAATTGAACCATCTATTCGGATCATTAAATTAACATGGAAATGATAGTACTAATGAAAATACTTATTCAAGACCTTGACTATACCCATACTAGCCATGACAGGCATTTCGTCAAACATATTGCAAATGTGTAATCTACATGTGTAATTAAAAGTTCTAAGCATAGGGGTCTCATACTTAGTTGAGAATCACAAAGAACCATTGATGCCTCAACACATCAACTTCCATTCCATCCATTAGGTCATATATACATTGATCATTCAATGACAAGTAAAAACATGAGGAAATCCATACATGGTTGTTGTCCTAAAACACATACATAACCAACATAATAGGGACAAAATTACTCATGAAAGTACATCCATATAGACCACGTACAATCCGTCAAAATGCTCATAAAAATACAAGGATAAATAACCTTTCATTGATGATGCAAAATCAAAACCTTGGATGAGACTTCCATGTTCCACCTGACTGTACAATGGCTTAGCCAAATCTCTCTTCATCCATTCACACATGTGCCATATTCCAAGCATGAATGTGGGATCTCATAGAACACATCAACCAAAACTCATCCAGGGCTTCCAAAGGCCATCCACATCAACCCATCAAACAATGATTCCACCTCACAATCATACATCACATAACCATCATCAGGTTGGTCTCCATCCAAGCCTTTTAGGGCTTCCAAAGCGTTTGTCCAACCAAGGCTTCCAAAACTAGTAACTCAACCCACAACTTATACAGGGCTTCCAGAGTGTTTATCCAACCAAGGCTTTCAAGACTAGCAACTCAACACACCAAGAGCTTCTAGAGTGTTTGTCCAACCAAGACTTATAGGACTAGTAACTCAACCCAAGTTGTTATAGGGCCTTCCAAAGTATTTGTTCAACTAGGGCTTCCAGGACTAATAACTCAACCCAAGATAAGGAAACATGAGAATCAACTAAAAACAAACAATGAAAGTAAACCCACAATCACCATGGCTATCCAGGAAATGGAAAGTCTAGGCAATCCACTGTCAATACTAGACATCCTCCAAGCCAATGACAGATCACAACCAAGAAACCACATGCATATGCCATGCATGCTAAAACTAGTGAATAAATTATACATGAAACTTGGTACATGCAAGAAAATATGATGTAGCTACTGATGTCGATGCTTTCTTGCACTTTCAAGATCTTCCTTTGCCTTCTTTCTCCAAGAATCCAAGTATGCCACACCCTCCAAGAGTGCTCCAAGAAAACTCTATGTATCCAAGAGTATGAAAGAGAGAGAGAGAGAGAGAGTAATGAGAGAATTCTAACACTGAACTAACAAAATGTTACCAATTGATCCTCAAAAGCCTTTTTATGGATGAAGCCTCTATTTTATTTATTTTCCATTATTTTCCTTCATTTTCCTCCTCACATGAAACCTGTGACCTTTCACCTCCTTTTCCTCCTAATATCCAACATTTTCATAAATAAATGTGCCAAAAATGATTTTTTTCCTTTTAATTCCTTAGCCATTGCCTTTGCCAATTTCTTTATCCATAAACAATGAAATGAACACCCCCAAGGATGTCTTGCCCAACATTCAACTTGGAATAAGTGTCCCATTGATCGTGGTTATTTTTTTTTAACTTTTACTACATGGAATTTTCACCAGGGTTGTTACAAAACCTTCCCCCTTGGGGGACACCATCCTCAGTGTTCAATCACACATATACCTCAGCAACCTATTAAAATAAGACATACTGCTCATGGAACTTTATAACATAGCTCGATGCAGTATTTACAATGAAATATTTTCTCAAGAGAAAAACATCATGACAACATACCACATCGTGGAGCTTTATAACAAAACTCATTTCGGTATTTACAATGATCATCCTACTGAGTGCCAACTCAAATAGCATCATAACATCGTGATAACATAACCACATTATTAGCATAATAACATGACACCCAACCGCATAGTGGAGCTTTATAACATACCTCATTATGGTATTTACATCCATACATATGTGTACATATATATACCAAGCATATGGCAAATGATATACCAAAACATATAATAAACACCATGTCTAAGCATATATCAAAACATCATATAGCATATATTAAACCATCATAAAGCATATATCAACCACCATAAAGCAAATACCAAACCATTATAAATCATATACCAAACCATTATAAATCATATACCAAACTACCATAAAGAAAATACCAAACCACCATAAGCAAATACCAAACCACCATATCAAGTTGCTTTGCCTCAACCAACAAACAAGGAAGGATACATGGCCTACATCTGATCTACCGTCTCCCATGTAGCTTCATCGGGCCCAAAGTGCTTCCATTGCACTTTAACTTGCTCGATTGCTCGCTTTAGGAGCATGAGCACCTTTTTCTGCAATATACATTGAGGCTCTGGCTATAATTCTCCATCTAGTTCCACCTGCAATACAAACTAGTCAATCACATGATTAGCATCTTTAACATACTTTTTAAGCAAAGATACATGGAAAACAAAGTGGACTTTCACTGTCGAAGGCAGTGAAATTTTATAGGCTACTGGCCCAATCCTCTCAATGATACTGAAGGTTCCGCAAAAACGTGGTGCCAACATGACACATGAGCCAACCCGCAAGGATCTCTTCTTTGGTTTGACGCACAAGGACACCTATTCCCCAACCTGAAACTCCTTGAACAACCTGCTCCTGTCTGCATAACTCTTTTGCCTATCCTATGTTGCCTCGATATTCTTCTTGATCACCTGCGTCTCTTGTTCCTTGTCTACCAACATATTTGGTCCAATCAATACCTTGCTAACTGGATCACTCCAACTGATATGAGTGTCACAACTCAGCCCATACAATGCCTCAAAAGGACTCATCCTTAGTGACTCCTGATAATCATTGTTGTATGCAAACTCTACCAAAGGGAGATAATCTTCCCACTTCCGTTTTTGATGCATCACATACAACCTCAACATGTCCTCCAATATCCTATTGACCCTCTCTGTCTGTCCATCTATCTGCGGATGATAAGTTGTGCAGAAGACCAACTCTATGCCCAAACCTGCAAATAACTCCTTCCAAAACTTCGAAGTGGACTTTGCATCCCTATCTAACACAATATTTTTCAGAACACCATGTATGCTAACCACATCTTTGATGAACACGTATGCCACATTGCTATCTGAGAGCGTAGACTTCACCAGAATGAAGTGTGAAACCTTTGTCAACTTGTCCATAATGACCATGATGGAATCATGTTGCTTCACTGTCTTCGGCGATCCTATGATGAAGTCCATGGAAATGACCTTCCATTTCCATTATGGAATCGCAGTCAGCTATAGCAGTCCACCTGGATGTTTACACTCTACCTTAACTCATTGATAATCAAAGCATCTAGCCACAAACTCTGCTACATCCCTCTTAAAATTCAGCCAATAGTAATATCTCTTCACCACTGTCAGTGTCTTTTGATAGCCCGGGTGACGTGAATATGGTTTCACATGAAACTCCCTCAATATCACCTTCTTGAGCTCACTACTATCTAGTACATATATCCTTTCTCAGAACCTAACCAATTCATCTGTTGTAAGATGATAATCCATGATCTGTGCACCGACACCTGTACTTGTACTACCACCTATCCATGTACATGTCCATGTACTATCACCCTGCTACAACCTGTGCACAATCTCCGTATACCTGACATCCTGTTGTCCTTCCTACAAGATTCTATCCTGTAAATTTGTCCCATACTACCAAGAGCATCTGCCACCTTGTTCTCTTTACCCTTGATGTACCTGATATTGAAATCAAACTCGTTGATCGTGGCCAACCATCTAGCCTGCCTAGCATTCAGATTCGGTTGGTCAAACAAATACCTCAACCCAATGTGATCACTCATAAGCACAAACCACCTGCCAAGAAGATAGTGCCTCCACATCTTCAATGCATGTATAATCATTGCTTACTCAAGATCATGCGTTAGGTAGTTCTACTCATTCTCGTTTAGTTTCTAGGACTCATTACATAACACCTGTCCATCCTACATAAGGAATCCACCAAGCCCTCTCTTGTAAACATCTGTGCATACCACAAAGTCTTTGTCTAGATATGTAATCTATAGTACTCGTGCATGTGTCAACAACTGCTTAAGTTGCTCAAAGCTAGCCTCACACTCCTCATTCCATGCAAACTTCTTACCTTTCCTCTACAAGGATGTAATGGGATAAGCTATCTGCGAGCAGTTCTTAATGAACCTCCTATAATATCTTCCCAAACCCATGAAAGATCTCACCTCGTCCACACTCTTAGGATCTACCCACTCCATGATGGCCCTTATCTTCTCTGGATCTATTGCAATGTCATCCTTGGAGACAACATGTCCCAAGTAGTGCACCTCAGTCTGAAAGAAACTAACCTTGCTGAGCTTAGCATACAATAGATGCTCCCTCAACAACCTCAATACTATTGCTAAGTGCTCGGCGTGCTCTTCCTCATTTTTAGAATATACTAGTATATCATCAATGAAAACAATAGAAAACTTATCCAAGTATGGACACAACACACTATTCATCAAACACATGAATGTAGATGGAGCATTAGTTAAGCCAAATGGAACAACAACAAACTCATAATGCCCATTCCTAGTCTTGAACACAGTCTTGTAAATGTCCTCCTCTTTGATGTGTACCTGATGATATCCGAATCTCAAGTCAATCTTTGAGAACTCTACTTCTCCCTTCAGCTGATCGAACAAGTCATCAATCCTCGGCAAAGGGTACCTGTTCTTGATAGTCACTTTGTTCAACTGCCTATAATCAATGCATAATCTGAGAGTACCATCTTTATTCTTCACAAACAAGACCGGTGCGTCCCAAGATGATACCCTTGGCCTAATGTATCCCTTGTCCAACATTTCCTTTAGCTTCAATTTTAACTCAACCAACTCAGGTCTGCATATCTTGTAAGGTGATTTAGATGTTGGAATTTCCCTTGGCACTAACTCAATAGAAAAGTCTACCTCCCTGTGAGGTGGAAACTCTGTAATGTCCTCAGGAAATACATCTTGAAATTGCTACAAAATTGGTTACTTGTTCAACACATATGAATCCTTAACCTTCTTACCCTTATCACTAGAAATGTGTACTGCAAATAGCTTGCATCCCTTCTTACGGCTACGCTTTGCTTGCATAGTTGTCACCATCCTAGTTGATGTGGCTTTCTTCTTACCTTGCAAGATTGTTGGTTCTCCATTGTCATAAATACAAACAATATCTTTATCATAGAAATATACCTTGGTTCTATGTAGATACAACCAATCCATGCCCAATAACATATTGTATGAACCCAACAATAATACATTTAAATGTGTTGTTGTAGGCATACCATTTAAGTCAAATGTGCAAGCTCTTACCCAATGATGCACTCGCTTCTTTTTACATGTAGCCAACTGCACTAACCAAGACTTTGCATGCAAATACTTATTCAAACCATACTTATCCATCAAGTCAAGAATAACACAGATATAATCAGATCCAGGGTCAATCAAAATAAAAATAACTTGATCATAAAGCTTATCGTCCATCTCAATGATAGTTGCCTATTGTTTTGCTTGCCTGGTGTTTTTCCTGCTTGTTGTCCATGACTGCATATATACGAGGAATACTTTGTCCTACATCTCCAACATTCTACGCCTCTTGTGCACTATATATCTGAGGTCTACCACTGGATTCTACAGACAATCTCTCCTGCGATGATCTTTGCCACAAGTCCAACACTCTATGGGCTTCTAGCCTCCATCCTTATTCTTTTCTTCAGATCGATGTCCTTGTCCTCTATCTGATGCATTGAACCTTTTAGGTGGAAAAACATTCTCCTTGTTGTCTATACCATGTGGCCTTACTTGCTTTTTATCCCATTTTCCTTTGTTCTTTACATTACCTCTCCAGCTTAGCTTAGTTTCAGTGTTGCACTTCGAATGTTCATAGCAATGCTTTAGCTTTCAAATGGCCTCCTCCAATGATCTAGGTTCATAAAATTCAATCATGTCTTTGAATGTAACCGATAGTCCACTAATGAATATTTGAATCTTAGCCTTCTCTTCCTTGAGTTAAGGCACATACCTCAATAGTTCCACGAACTTACTGGTGTACTCATCATCTACCATGGATCGCATTTTTAGTTCATAGAACTCTTTTCCACTGTCATCAAAGTATCTCTCTGACATATACTTTTTTCTTAAATAGCCACTCAAATTCACTCAAAGTTAGATCTTCCTCATTTATGTCCCTGACATTCTTCACATCTTCCCACCAGATGTTTTCTTTACCTTTAAGGCTAAAAGTAGCCACTCTAGCTCTCCATCCAAAGTAGGTGGCTTTTCTTTCTTAAACTCATCCGACAAGTATCCCCTATCACTCCTCCTATAAGGATGATAACAGTGATGATTATAGCGCTTATCTGAATCGAAACTAGAGTCATACCTGTGTTTATCCCTTCTCCTCTCTAGAGTGTCCAACAATCTGCCATCCTCGATTGTGTCATCTCCATCTGATCAGTGACCTCCATGCAATCTACTACCATATGTGCCATTAGTTTTGTTCTCCTACTCATGATTGATCCGAAGGGGTCCCTGTCACTGCAAATATAACAAGCTCTAAAATATGACTGCATTTACCTCTGCTAACCTTTCCTGTGACTGTATGATTCTATCATTATTTTCCTTACAAATCCTTATCTCTTCCTTTAATCTTCTTAGTGTCACTTCTGAGTCGGAAGAGTTCCCAACGCCACACTGCTCTTCGGATTCATAGGGAGAGTCTTTGAAGTCAACCATGTTGATATCCATTTGATATCTCTTCCTACAAGGTATATCATGTCAGCTAAACCAAATCACAATAAACCAATGTATCTTAGTATAGCTCAGGGAGGATACCTTGTCTTCAAGATCAACAAATCAGTGTGATACATGTATAACATAATCATGACAACATGTAGAAACATAAAACATAAGCATACAACCATGCAATCGTCATTCTAGCTAGGGTCCAATCATCAATGCATGACCTCAACAACAACACACACCATGAGCTCATGCATGACAACCATCATCATTATGTCACTATACACTTGACCACATGCAAACATGAACATGCATCAGAGATGCATAACCATCCACACATATGCATAAACACGTATGATCATTCCTGAAATCAAACTGGCAAGAATGATACATGCAACTAAGTATACAATAATGTAACCAAACATGCAATAATGTAACAAAGCATACTACAACGATACATGTAAGTAACATAAATCAACATGTAACCAGTCATACACTCACAGCGATGCATTCCATAATAACACCTCAAATCTTGCATGACGAAATCACTGCGACCATGAACAACATCATGCAAATACCACAAGCACATGAAATGCAAGGGTGAGACACACATGCAACTAACATGCATGCATGACCAACACATAGCCCATCTAGTTCGAGTGGTGAACCATGCTCTAATACCACTCCGTAACACCCTCCTCCCATGTCTACCCAAGCAACCGGCTAGTTTGGGTAAACATGCGACGAGAGGCCACTATGATATGATTCAACCTCCCAAGTCACGTTAAGGAAGTGGAATCGATGGAAGCACACCATATAGACATTAATTATCAGCTACAGGACCCTCAAGAACCAATCCAATACTTTAGACAACTTGCCTTGGGGTCCCACTGAGCTTTTGGACAATTTGAGGTTCAATCGCTCCCATGTTGTAGGCATGAGTGTGACCAACAACTCAAATTCGCTCTCATAGGCTTGCCTGCCAGTGACCAGAGACCAAAACAATTAGTGATATGCTAGTGACTCCGAGATTTGAGCCACTTTTTCAGGCCCAGAGCCCAGGTCACTGCCCAGAATTGAACAATCTCTTCATATCAGTAAATTACAATGGAAATGATAGTACTAAAGCAAATACTTGTTTAAGACCTTGATTGGACCCCTACTAACCATGACAGAAATTTCGTCAAACATATTGCAAATGTGTAATCTACAATTGTAATTAACACTTATGAGCATAGGGGTCTCATACTTAGCTGAGAATCAAAATGAACCATTGATGCCTTAACACATCAACTTCCATTCCTGTTGGAAATAATACTAAGAGGGGGGGTGAATCAGTATTATCAGATCAGATAAAACTTTTCAATTTCATACTCAGATTCATATACGCTACTTCAATGAAGTGAACGAGCGTATACACGCGACTGTGTCTAAAGCAAATAGCGTATACCCAGAGATCTTATAATTCAGTTAGCTTAATCTTCAGTGAATGCATCAGAACATTATTAAGCATATTAACAGTAAACAGAACAGGACATCACACAAGAGCCACACACATGGACACCATGATATAAGGTGGAAACCCAATGTGGGTGAAAACCACCTGCTGCAATTCATTTCTTTCTTCTTTAATGAGAAACTTCTTTTACAATATACTGGTGCAGTCCTTTACCAGTATGCAGGCTACAACCTGCAAAGGGCTACAACCCTCTCTCGTTTTCCACTACTTCTGGAAGGGAGCTACAACCCCCTCAGCTCTTGTACTAGCTGATCCATTTACTAGTACGTAGGTGCTGACCCTACAAGCTTCAGGGACCACGTTTCATCAATTTTTCAGACTGGATCCAAGAGTACAAAACAAACATTACTGCAATACAATCATCAACTTAAACTTGCATCATAATTCATTAAACAACCCAATACTGAATCACTGAAACCCTGTCATTAAGAACACAGAACCCAAACCTGAGACCAAAACTTTGTAACAACCACCAGAATCAGCAGCAACCTGAGATATCAAACTTTATCATGCATACGCTACTGCACTTTACCGAAACTGCGGGTATACGCACTTTCTCCAAAGGAAACCCGCGTACAGATCTAGAAATGATTACTTATGCCTCCGCTGTCAGATCCGACCCTTGCCAAACTTCCCGAACAGACAACCAGCAATACCAGATCCTCTCACTTCGTCAGACACCCAATGCTCACACTTTTTCTCATATCTTGGCCTAATGATCTTCTCCTTATATAGGTTTAGGCCTCTCTCAATACCATGGTCCAAAACCATAACAAACCAATACCATCAACTTCGAAACTAGGGATCAACACGTTCGTTGAGACGCCATGGTCCAAAACCATAGGCACAACTTCCAAGGAATAACCGCCACGGACCAAAGATAAGTTTTCCACATATACGCGCTTTTACTGAAGCAAACCTGCGTGTATACGCAGATTCTCTTTGATAAACCTGCGTATATCTCTTTCTTGTCTTGCTGTACTGAGATCTGTCCTCTGATTAAGTTGCCATCACCTGTACCAACCTCTGAGCACCTGTACCAACCTCTGAGTGAGTTGCCATCAAGGACAACACTTGAAACATAATGCCAACAGTATTTCAAGATTTAGAAGAAATAATGAATAAGAACAACATCAATATTAATTCTTAGAGTCAATGTCTCCTATCCTTCCAAATACCATGTGACTTGTGTGTTTTAGGTTCAAGATGAATGTACCCAATTTTGAACTCGTATTCTCATGAACATGCACTTTTTGCTCTTAGTTTTTCCTTTAATGTAACATCTACTTCTTCGTCTAATGAATTTCTTGTTAATTTTAGAGAATATTATCATATGACTAAGGATAAACCATTTTTTCTACTCTTAATTAATGTAATACCAAATAAATATTTGAGGGCGATGATAGATTTCTTAACGTTGTAGGGTCCATAATAGTTTAACTAGATGATGATCATTTTAGTGATGTATAATGTGTTCCAAGTATATCCTTTGATACCCTATCAATATATTTATTTGCTCAATGTTCATGTGATTGTAAAATAGTAGAGTTTTTACCTCTCCAGTTATAATCAAGGATTTAAAAGATCCTAAGCATGTCTTACCAACTAGTCTTGATCATATTACCACATTGTCCATATTTGAAAACTTTGGGTCATCATTTTTTATTTCTCGTAGTGATGGATTGAGGAAAATTTGGTGTGAGAGATTTGATTTTCTAAACTATCACTCATTGTAGCAACTATATAATCAAAATGTTGTGAGTAGTCTTCCTTCCATTTCTTGGAAGGATGGTTTTGTGCCAATTGCATTCTTATCAAACATCATCAAGATAGTTTTGAAAAATGTGCTTCTTAGCTTGTCTTAATCCCATTATGGTTTTTCATATTAATTAGTGTGGTTTGATTCCTTTTCCTTCTTTCTATAGGTTCAAGTACTTTTTAACCTTCATTGATGACTTCTCCCAACAAGCTTGGTTTTATTTCTAAAAAATCAAAAGTGAATTTTTAGGCATGTCTTTTGCCTATAATTCCCTCGTAGAAAAACAATATGGACATCAGTTGTAGAAGTTAGGGATAGAAAATAGAGGCAAATATGTTAACAATAAATTTACAACTTATTGCATTTCATAAGGCATTCAAATAAAACATATCATTTGATATACACCACAAAAAATGGTGTTGTTGAGAGAAATAATTGCACATAAAAGGAAATGGAAAACTATATGATAAGAGATCACGTCATCATTCTAGGTGGAAGCCATTAATTATTATAGTTACATAGTCAATAACGCTCTCACATAGGCTTTAAAACATATAACACCTAAAGAAGCATGGAGTAAAATTAAACAAGAAGTGTGTTTTTTTCATTTTCTTTTGGTAAAGCATTGGCTCACATTCTTGATGAGAAAATGAATTTATTATAGGCTAAAAAGTGAGAAGTGCATTTCTATTAGATATTTTTAAGATGTAAAAATTCATATACTTCTTCAATCTAATTCCATTGATTTTTTTTATTGGGAGAGATGTTAAGTTTGATGAAAGTATTTTAGCATACAAACCTAATTTGGAATTTATGTCATCTTTGACTTGCAATCCACCTTTAGGATTTATACCATAGGGTTGATGCATGAAGAAGGTTACATTTTTGGGCCAAATGTGGATATGAAATTTCAAATTCTTCCTCTTTTATTGAATTGAAGCCCTCAAAATTCATATAAGCATTGTGAATTTTTATCCAGAGTAAAAATACAATATGTGGAGAATTTTGTTGTTGTCCTAATGATATTTTTTGCCAAAAAAATTAGTTTTGTATAATCTATAAATTTTCCATTAAATGCAATACTTTTTCTTGCAAATTTCCACATATCTTAAGAGGTATTCGTGTATTCGTGTAGCATAACTTAGACTAAAATGTGTGTGTGTGTGTGGTGTGTGTGTGTGTGTGTGTGTGTGTGTGATATATATATATATTATATATATATATGAACATTATCTACATGGAGATAACTAAGTTTTTCATATTAAAATTCTAATTTTTTATGCAAAATTATATTTTTTAATATTTTTCGAAATTGGCAAAGAAATATTTCAATTGCATTTTGTAGACACATGTGTTCACATAAAAAAATTCAAATCTTTAAATAAATTGAAAAAAGAATAGTACCATTTTGAATAGGACTCATAAATGAATATAGTGGTATTTTTTGAAATTTTTTCGTTGTGTATATTTTATGTTATTGATTTTTTTCAGCCCCTTTGAAATTGTACAAAAAATTTCAAACATTATGTTTAAAAGAAATTAGATGAAAAATATTGTATAGATTAGAGAGTTTCAAACTAATATGCCATTGGATAAAGGATTCTTTCCCTTATCCAACATGATCAACTCCGCCACTTAAGGATAAATTCTCCCTAAATCCGCTAGGGTATAAAATAGGGTTGTAGAGAAATTTGTAGAAGGGGTACTAAATTGTGATTTTTAGGACCTCAAGAGCTTGATCGAGCTCTTGATTTAAAAATTCAAATAGCTCAATCGAGCGTTAAATAAACCCTCGATTGAGCAGTGAAGGTGTTTAACCAGCGGCTCGTTCGAGCTATAAGCTCGATCAAGCCATTAAAAAACTAACCGCCGACCAACCGCTCGCCAACTTTTATTAATGTCATTTATGTTAAATGCTATGACTTAGCAACTCGATCGAGCATCTGATGCCAACCAAAAAAAAGTTTAAATTCGAATGTAGAAAAAATAACATCAAACATTCATTCATAAAGAAATATCAGAGCATGAAAGTTACATAAGAATTCACAATAAACATGGGAAATTGGAGATTTGGATCTAGAAAAAGAAAGAAAATTCCAATCACAAAGAAAATGCGAGAAAAATATAAAGAAAGGATGAGAAAAAGATGATAGACATTGAGAGAACAAGAAGATCATCAAATTCAAGAAATTCATGCAAATACAGATAACTCAAGTTGTCTCACTTCTCATATTACTTGCTCCATATTGTATGAATTATGAAATATGATTGAAAACAAGAAAAAAAAGGAGAATAAAACAATAAAACTAATATAAAATAAACATTCAAAGTAATACCATGTAGTTAAAAATTGACATGTAACAACAACTAAAAAAAACCGCTTGAAACCATGCAATTTTTTTTAAACCACTTGAAACCATGGTTTATTGGAATTTTTGAAACCACTTGAATTCATACACATTATGAACCATCTTCAAATTGTAATGGTTTAGTATAACCCAAAAAAACTAAGTATGTGAATTAACCAAAGAAAACCATTGTAACATAATTTCCATATATTATTTACATGAATTACAATTCATGACAATTTATTTACAAGGGGGAATACAAAAATGGTTGTCACATAAGTGCTCCAAATCTTATAAAAATTAGTTTGATTGATGCTTGATATCCTTGTAGGAGTTAAAAGAGAGAAAATGTGTCAAGATCCAGAAGGAGCAAGAGTAGCCCTCCTTCCAATGTGCATGTTGAGAAGACATTATTTGTTAAACATATATAACAACATTAAATTTTTGTGACATCCATCATAATATATAGCATATAATGGTTCCTTGAATCCTAAATGATGATATCTACCTTTGAAAACCTCACAAGTTTCTTCTTTCAATTCTCACATGAAGGTTATGATAATTTTTTAAAGAGAACAAGTTTTTTAAAGACATACAAAGTGTAGTGTAGATTCGTGCTTCAACAAAAGGGAGTGTATTATTGCATATCACTATAATGCTCCATGGAAGGCTCATTGTGATTAATCAATATTAATTTCATAACTAATAAATGCAAAATAAATAAATTAGCATGCATGTATTAATGATATGCTAGAAAATGTTCACAATGTTAGTCTTCTTAGACCGTAGCAATCTAATGTCAATTAAATTCATCTAGTTGTTTCTCAACATGTAATCGTCAAATATATTGCAAGTATGGTTCAAAAGTAAAAAGGAGGAACCTTATTTTAAACTTTGTCAAGATTTGATGAAAATAATTGAAAACATAAAAGATATTGGATATCCATCTTTGCACATGCATTAAAAAGGTATCTTGTAGAAACATATAGTTTTTTAAATCCTCTTACCCCTCCTTGTGCCCTACTTAATTGTTGTGCTAAAATTTCCATGTACATTCTCCCAAAAAAACTCAAATCATTTGTGCCCCTCTTAACCACAAATGATAACAATGTACATTCATTGTTGATAAGACATTGAAGCATCTTCCTTGTTCTCTAAATCAACTAAAAGCTCTAACTTTTGATTTCTTTTTGTTTTGTTACCAACAATTTCATTGGATTTCTCATACTTCGCATCCCACATTTCTTCCAAAATTTTTTTGGAATTGTGAAATTCTCTGTAGTTATGATAAGTTCTTCCTTTAAGAAATTTATTCTTACTATTGTTTTATAGTAATTTTAATTACACGTTTTAAAACGCTAAATGATATGGTGCTTCTAATGAAGAAAAACATTTCCAACTAATTTGATATTGTATAGTAGGCTTTCAAATATTAACATACTTAAAAACTAGTTGAATAGGTTGCTTCTTGTATCATGGTGTGTGTATTTATGTATTGTATTGTTTTTTAGTCACATATTATTTTATAGTTTATTAAATTTGTAGAAATTTATAGATATAGATTTTGTTTTCTCTCATGAAATAAACTTGGCCCTTCAATTAGGTAATCACTAGCTTGGTTTTTCAAGAATATCTCATTCTCTCACATTCAAAAGATTTTCCTTATCACTAAGTTAGTGATAATTCTCTCTGAAATATGTATTTAGACTTCCTATATAAGAATTTAAACTTAATTTATATTAGACTTTAGTTCAGCAACCTTGCAAATTACTATACAAAATTGTCTTCATCAAATTTTCTATATCTTCATCTTCTTCTCATTTTTAATCCACTCTCTTTGGATTATTTATTAAATTCTCCAAATCTTCTAATTTTATTCCTAACACCTATTATTTTTTAATTAATTAAATTTATTTCATTCTCTTCTCGCAATCCCTTTTACTTGACATTGAATTTTAAATAATTGAAATGTTTGGTAAATGAGATATATGAACAAAAATATAATACCATCCTTGTTATATTAAGGACCACTTTTAGTTTGGGATTTATATAGTAGTTTGAATAAATAGAAAATTGTTGTTAAAAAGAACTGATTTTTAAAAAGGTCAAATGATTCGCTTAGTAAATGTGACTTGTTGTGAATTCAAACAAAGCTTCAACCCTATATTCCCTAGTAAAATTTTGGGGTTATATCTAACAATATATATCCTTTATCACACACCATTCAATTCTATTACCAAATGGTTTTAAGTTTTTTCGTTTCTTAAATATGTATTGGGGGGAGAGTGAAGAGATATTATTGCTTTTGGGACTACATTACTTGGGAAATATGCATATTGACAATTTACTCTCCAATTTCTCTACTTTTATTCATAATACCTATTCTTTTTTAATCATTTTTCTCTTTCTTTCTCTTCTCATAATCCTTTTTAGTTAGTATTGGATTTTAATTTAAATGTTTGGCGAATGAAATGTATAAACAAAAATATAGCACCATCCTTGTTGTAAAGATCACTTCTAGTTTAGGATTTATATAGGTTCTTGAAGAAATGAAAAATTGTTGCTAAGAAGAGCTAATTTTGAAAAAGGTCAAATGCTTCACTTGGTGAATGAAGAGATGGAGGTAGATATATTTAAAATAAAAAAAATAAAAATTATGAATTTAATTTTTTTTACATTATTAAATGAATAATGCAATTCCATTTTTTTTAGCAATATGGTACATTTCTTTAAATAATTGATTAAATACAATAATTTATGTAAATAAGATTAAAATATATTAACAATTTTGAATTATGATGTTGGAAAAATTATAAAAACAAAATTATTAAAAATTTTCAATATTGTATTTTATAAACCATTTATAGAAATATATAACCACACATATAACTAATATATATATATTTCATATGAAAAAATTTTAAAGACTTAAATATAATATATCATTTAAAATTTATAATAATTAATAATAATAAAAAAATTTCCACATAGTCATGATTTAACGTAAAAGAATAAATTTATTTTTAGCATTAAAAAGTTGTATATAAATGAATTAATTTTTCAATGTTAACATAGGATTATATTTAAAATGTAAAATATAATTTTTTAAGTACAAATATTTTACAAATTGAATACCTTCAACAAGTTTGTGAATTTCTTATCCTTTACATGGGGTTCTCAATTGTGGCAACCCTGGAAGCTAAATCATGATTTATGTATAAGAAACAAATTTTATCTCTTTAATTAAATCAAGTTACGTAATTCAATTTAGTTGGTAATGAAAATATAATGTTTCCAAAAGCATTAATTGTTCATCTCCCTGTATTATACCCACATAAGCTTAATTTGGAAAAGTAAGTGCCGCATTAACCACACATATTTTCTTTTGTTCCAAGGAACAAACATCACATAGTGTAAGTAAGGGAATTGTATTAAAGGATCATGAACCACATATCCACATACTTGCAAGTCAAACACTTTGTATATCCACTATTCACCTTGCACACACCATCACTACTAACCAATTCCCTGTACTAACCATTACAAATAAAGTCATTGCTTTTTATGGGCCTCTAAATGAGATACAATTTAAAGCTCATCTAACCATCCTTCAGCACATTTAACCTCTCTCTTTGCATTTGACAATAATTTTTTAGCTATAATGCATTATTTAGGGAGGTTTAGAGATAATTGCATATTATGTGCCTAATACTATTTATTTTTTCATAATATTGAGTAAATTCTGAATGAGATAATAGAGCAACTTTCTCCATGCTACAGGATGGACCAAGACTGGATGATAAATGAATAAGATATTATGAAATTATTGAACAAATTCTAGAGCTCCAATGATTGAGAAAAAGTAGGAATGTGCTCCATGTCATTTAATGAAGATTCTTACTATTGGGAACCATATACACTTTTTGAGGGATTTTAAATGAGAAATTTGCCTGATTTTAAGGAGGATGATTCCCCATCAATTTGTATAAGTACCAATTCAAATTTTCCTCTAGGGAATGCATTTCTTAGTCTTCTTGTAAAGAAAACTTGTTGTTTAGCAGCTCTACTTCCATTTCTAGCAGGGACGTATGTGGTTTGATTTAAATAATGAAGTTTGGTGTCATTTTCATCTTCTAAGGCTTGGTTTCCTTCATAGGACTATAAATATCCTTGGGCTTGGCCATCCCAATAGAAGCCCTATTGTACAATCTATTTATCTTCTTTGAATGTTTTGTTCACTTGCATTTTTTATTATTACATTTCCTATTTTTGCACTTAATATTCATACTTCAATTGTTGTAGGTTATATTGGTTAAATGATTGCAATAATTGGATTTTCAGGTCATTTACACATTTAAAAGTATTATCTATCCTTATAAAAACTTGGAAAATTCATATTCATCATTGAGCTACTTGGATTGGTTTACTAGTTCACAATTCTGGAATTTCTAGAAGTATCCTGTAACAAAATAGTAGTAATTTTCTGTTAAATTTTCGAACATGTTAATGAGCTAATTTCGAGATTATTCCACTTGGATTGAAGCTTTAAAACATCCAAATTAATAACAAAATTTACCTCACAACATTTACACTTGATTAGCTTAGGCATTTGGGTACTTAGATAAGATTACTATTTCATTGCTCTGAAATTTCTGATTTTTAGTAGTAATTTTATGTTGAATTTTAGCACAAGTTAACAAAGCTATTTCGTGTTGGTTCCACTTTTATTGAGTCTTAATAACATTATTATTAATCAAAAATTACCCCATAGAATTCACACTTGATCTAGTTAGGCATTTGGTAGGTTAACAGCTAACTGATTCTAGAATTTCTAGTTTTTAGAATAGTAGCTAAGCTTTAGCATATGTTAACAAGGGTATTTTTGAGTGATTCCACTTGGATTGGAGTCCTAGGAAATCCTAATAAATATCAAAATTAACCCCATATAATTTTAATTTGATTTTCTTGGGAATTTGACAATTTCACTCGAGAAATAACAATCTTGTAGCAGTGTGTTTTCAAGATCTTCCTTAGCCATATTCACTCCAAATTCATGGTAGAAGTAGATTTATAGTGTATGAATGCTCTGAGACAAATTTGGTTGAGATGAGGCTTAGTTAGGTTTCCATTTATCTTTTACATTACTTGCTTCTTGAATATTGATTTCTAGAATTAGTCTAGATTCTCTTTCCGCAAATTACTTTATGCAAAGTGTGATTTCCTTCCTGCGAGAGTAATTAAAGACTTTCCTTTTGAGAAAAATAGAATAGATTTCCTTTAATGACATTTCATTTTCAATAATATAGACTATATTTGCTTGGTTTTCATTATGATTTATGTTTTTTCAAATAGAATAGATTTCCTTTCTGTCATTTACTTTCTAGCAAAAGTAGAATAGGTTTATTTATTATTATTTACCTTTTGCAACTTAGGATTAGCACCTTATGTAGATATTTACTCAGTTTAAGTTGTTTAATTGTCTTCTTTCACCTACATCAAAGGGAGTCAGACTAGGAAGAGGAAGGTGCATGTTTCACATACAGCGTCGACCCCTCTTAAGTTTGTAAGAACCCTGGGTTGATAATTCAAGTTGGTAGCCTTGGGATTTGCAACATTCTTATTGCAATATTGGGGCTCGTCACTTTTTGGCATTGTTGTCAAGGAGTGATCTAGGAGGATCTATCGATCCAATTGTTTAGTGTTCATGGGTGTCTTTCAGTGTCGTTGTTGCTTCAGTTTAGGCTCGACAGATTGAGAGTGTTGGTTATGATCAGGTTGTTCAGGTAACGTTTGTAGTTATGGTTTTATGGCATTCAGTTGATTGTGTAAAAGGATTCAAAGTTAAAATACCTAGTCGACGACATAGTCTTATCGTCATCGCCACCAGTGTCAGTTACAAACATGTGATGGTCATCGTCATGCAATGTTGACCAATGTCACACGGAGACCACAAGGATGTACAAGGGTCAATCATCTGGTAAAGGCTTCAGTTTCACCGATGTCGCTTTGCAGAGCCGACATGGGTCTTGAAAGGTTAAAAGAAACTCTTTACCTAAGCCTAGACCTACACCCTAACTCCTAAGTTATCTTTATTCATAAATTATTTACCCTAAGAATCTTATGTTCATAAACCTATGCCTAACTCCTAATCCTATGCTAAACCCTAATCAAATTCATGCCAAAATCCATGTATTAAATGCCTAATACATTAAACCATGTATTAATCATACATAAAGAAAATACATTCAAAACCCTAACCTATCACTATGTATTAAATTACATTGAAAACCTAAGCATAAACCCTTTATATACCCCTCGGCCTATCCCTATGTTAAAAAATTATTTAAACATTACAAACAAACCAAAACAGTGCCTAACTACGGGGTTAACTGCACGGGGAGTCAACCATGACAGCAGGACATGTGAACGTTGTTGAAATAGCTGTCGGAGTTTACAATCAAGCGCCTAACCGCCAACCTAAACTGTGCAGTATAATCCGTATCAGGACCACGCAACATGTAACCGCCACTGTCCCCGTCACCGTTAGCGCGAGGTTAGCCGGAACCATCGGCATCCAAACCGTGGGTTTTCGCCAGCGCTCACATGCGCAGTCAATGACCTCCGCTCGATTAGGCTAACCACTTGCGGTTTACCAAATTATTTTTGGGTTTTTTAGCGTTAAATTGGTTTCTTAATTAATACAAGGACCATGACTAAGCCCTAAGGTGGGTAAACTCAACCAAATCAACCCCAGAAGTCATCTTGTTCATCTCTAAATCAGGCAGAGGTGGTTTTTATGCATTTACAGACCTATAAAGGCAGGATTTGTCCATTGAAGAACAAAAGGAGTGCTTTTCAGCTTTTGTATGGAGGTTCTGGAGGGATAAAGGCGATTTTGTTTTCAGTGATTCGGGAGCATCTGGAGTCGGATTTGGAAACCATAAGCGGCGTTGGAAATTTGGTTCAGATATTTATCTAATAACAGAGGTCAGAATTTCCTATGTGCAATTTCATTCTAACCAAATCACTGTGTAATCGACTTCTTCCTCCTCATTACTAATAAAAACGGTCGCCCATCTTGAAAGCGGACCTGCAGATGTAGTCCATCAGGGACGAACTTCGTAATCAATATTGTTGTCTGGTATAACTATGTTTTTGTTGTTTATACTTCTATTTTTCATCTTTCTTATGGTTTATCAATTGTCATAAAGTGTTCTGCTCCAGCATTTTTCCTCAATTTTCGCACTTTCAGTTAACATTCAATTCTTAGATGGTTAATCAATTCTACATCATTTTTTAGTATATGTTCATATCATATCATATAATTTGGTATCATAGCAGGTTTCATTTGTATAATGTGCCATTGAATGTTAACCAGGTCTAAGTCGCAATGAGGAGACGGAATCCTTGAGCAAATCGATCCAGAGATTGGAAAGCAACAAGTCGTTCAAAAATCGACCTTGTCAGGACCAGATGCAGGTGAAAACACTGAAACAAAGATGAGTGAGGAACAGTTTCAGCGGATATTCTTAAGCATGCAATAGATGCTGGGAGAATTGTATGAAGACAGGAAGGCAAGAGATGCTTCTTCTTCAAAGGCATCGAAGAAGGACAAAGGTAAAGGCAGGGAAGAGTGATAAACCTCCTTCACCTCCATCATTTCCATCATCCTCTTCTTCTTCTTCTTTCAATGTAGAATATGAAATGGAAAAGAAACCTAAAAAACCATCTCTTTTGAAACTTGATGTTAAATTTGAATTACCTATTTATGATGGCGAAATGAATCCTGAAAAGTTAGATAACTGGATAAAGCAGTTAGAATTGTATTGTCACATTCAGAACATTTCTAAAGATAAAACTAAAATTCAGTTAGCTACACTTAGAATGGGGGGAACAGATTTAATTTGGTGGGAAAGAAAAACTCAGTTAGATGTAAAGCATAAAGGAAAAATCATCTCTTCATGGTCTAAGTTTTTGAAAGCTCTTAGGAAACAGTTCTATCCTTTAGGATACATGCAGCAAGTTTTTATTGATTGGTAGCATCTGAGGCAAGGTAAAGGGCAGAGTGTTCAGGAGTTTACTCAGGAGTTCAGGAAGAAAGCATTGGCACTTGGTATTTCATTAGATACATGTGAAACTTTGTTAAAATACATCAGCAGTTTACATTCATATTTGCAACATACTTTATTAATGTTTAATCCTGATGAATTTGATGAGGTGTGCGTTTAGGCCATACATATTGAATCAGGTGGCAGACCATTCAAGTTGTCATCTCAGTCATCCAAAGAGTTGGAAACCAGAGATTCCAGTGACAGTAAGGGGAAGAACATTTCGAAGAGAAAGAAATCAACGATCGTTAAGAAGGAAAGACCTACTTGTTCTCATTGCTAGAGAATCGGTCATGATGAATCGAAGGGTTGGAAACTTCGTCCAAAACTTAAGCCCAAAAAGTTCCTTAAGGCGAAGGATGGAAACAAGGCCATTGCAGCAATCCAACAAGATTTAGGTTCAGATTCAGGTGATTAAAGGAGGATAACCACCATGGTTATGAAAGGTAAAACTTCTGATACTGGTTCAAGTTTGAAATATAATGTATCTTCTTCAAACATAAATCCTCCACATGAGGATAAAAGAGTTGAACTCTTCCACATAAGGATAACTTCTAAGCATACAAAGATTGACACAATGTTTGACAATGGATCGCAAGCAAATTTAATATATGAACATATAGTTAATCAATTGGGATTGGAGACAAAATCATCCAAGACCATACCCATTAGGTTGGATTAATAAATCAACTAAGATACATGTCACAAAGCAGTGTCGGTTAAAATTTGCAATTACATCTAAGTACATTGATGAAGTGGAGTTAGTGTGGTCCCAATACACATATGTGGAGTTGTCATAGGAAGTCCTTATCTTTATGATAGAGATGCAGTGTTTTACAAAAAAGAACATAAATATAACCTAAAGAAAGAAGGGGTTGAATTTATTGTTAGGGCACATAAAGTCAAATCAAACTTGGATTTAATAGTTTCAAATCAAGTTAAGCAGTTTATAAGTTCAAGTAAATATGTACTCATGGTTACTAAGGAACAACATAAGGTTGATTGTTTGAGATGTGAGATTTAGTTTATAGATCAATTGGTTAAGGTGGTTAATTCTTTTCCAAGAAATCTTATTCATAAACAGGATAAGCAACATGACATACATTTAATGTCCTGTGAACATCTTCTTAAAGACAGAATGAATCTCAATTCATACATTCAACTGAATTATAGAAGCTATCGTCATCAGCAGTGTATTGCATGGAATGGTACATGTGAGTCCAATCAGAGACTTGTTTCAGATGGTATGTTTATTTTCAGTTTCAGGGGTACAGGTCAGTATTGGGGAAAGTCAATGTTACATTTCTTTGGTAATGCATCATCAATTCATACTTTAAAAATTAATGAAGCCTCTTTTCAAGTGGAGAGGAAGTCTATAAGTTTTCATGACAAAGCATTTTCAAAAGCAGATCTAAAATTTCCTTATCAAGGTTTGAAACCAATATTAACTGAAAGTGTTAGTCAATGGAAATATCAGTTAATAGATGAAGAAATAGTGATTCAAGTAAATCAACAATTACTTAGATACTTTCGAAATCAAACTAAGTTGCAGCAGTCTTTACATCACAGCTGAATGAGTTCTGTATAGCAAGTTCACTTAGTAATCAGTCAACAAGAAAGTAAATCAAGTCAAGTAATTGATATGAAGTCAAAGTCAAAGGAGTCTTTGAATATTCAACTATTCCAGAAAGTAGATTGTTCATACCCATCATATGTATTGAACAAAGCTCTACAAATATCGTTTTCAAAGATGTTTCTGAATCACTAACTCATGATTCTTCGTGGAAAGAATTCAATTTCCATGTTGATAACAGGTTGTTTTCCCATTGTCGCAAGTTGGCCATGCTGCGGAGGGAAGAAATAGGTCACTGAATCAAAAGGTATCATGGTCAGCATCATCAGGGTCATCACATGCAGTTGATTGATCGAATGTATTAGTACATCGTCAAGTCAATATGGAAAGAGAGGGAGTTCTACCCTCATCGACTAATTGTTTAGTCAAAATTTTGTGGTCCAAAAGCTTTCAAGTGGAGAGAAATGATCTAGGAGGATCTGTCAATCCAATTTCTTAGTGTTCATGGGTGTCGTTCAGTGTCGTCGTCATTTCAGTTCAGCTTCGACAAATCGATAGTGTTGGTTAAGATCAGGTTGTGCAGGTAATGTTCGTAGTTATGGTTTTATGGCATTCGGGTGATTGTGTAAAAGGATTCAAAGTTAAAGTACCTAGTCGACGACATAGTCTTATCGTCATCACCACCAGTGTCAGTTACAATGATGTGATGGTCGTCGTCGTGCAATGTTGACAAATGTCGCGCGGAGACCACAAGGATATACAAGGGTCGATTTTCTGGTAAAGGCTTCAGTTTCACCGATGTCGCTTTGCAGAGCCGACTTGGGTCTTGAAAAGTTAAAAGAAACTCTTTACCTAAGCCTAGACCTACACCTTAACTCCTAAGCTATATTTATTCATCATTTGTTTACCCTAATAATCCTATCTTCATAAACCTATGCCTAACTCCTAATCCTATGCTAAACCCTAATCAAATTCATGCCAAATTCCATGTATTAAATACCTAATACATTAAACCATGTATTAAACATACATAAAGAAAATACATTCAAAACCCTAACCTATCACTATGTATTAAATTACATTGAAACCCTAAGCCTAAACCCTTTATATACCCCTCAGCCTATTCCTATGTTAAAACATTGTTTAAACATTACAAACAAACCAAAACAATGCCTAAGCGTGGGGTTAACCGCATAGGGAGTCAATCGTGACAGTAGGACATGTGAATGCTATTGAAATAGCCATTGGAGTTTACATTCAAGTGCCTAACCACCAACCTAAACTGTGTAATATAAACCATATCAGGACCGTGCAACATGTGACTGCGACTGTTACCATCACCGTTAGCGCGAGGTTAGCCGGAATTTTCGGCATCCAAACTATGGGTTTTCGCTAGTGCTCACATGCGCAATCAACGACCTATGCTCGGTTAGGCTAACCACTTGCGGTTTACCAAAGTATTTTTGGGTTTTTTAGTGTTGAATCGATTTCTTAGTTAATACAAGGACCATGACTAAGCCCTAAGGTGGCTAAACTCAACCCCAGAAGTCATCTTGTTCATCTCTAAATAAGGAAGAGGTGCATTTTATGCATTTACAGGCCTATAAAGGCAAGATTCATCCATTGAAGAACAAAAGGAGTGCTTTTCAGCTTTTGTATGCAGGTTCAGAAGGGATAGAGGTGATTTTGCTTTTAGTGTTTCGAGAGCATCCGGAGTCGGATTTGGAAACCGTAAGCGGCATTGGAAATCTAGTTTAGAGAGATATCTGATGACAGAGGTCAGTATTGTCTGTGTGCAACTTCAGTCTGCCCAAATCACTACGTAATTGACTTCTTCTTCCTAATTCCTAATAAAAAGGGTCGCCCATCTTGAAAGTGGACCCGGAGACGTATTCCATCAGGGACGAACTCTGTAATCAATATTGTTGTCGGGTATAACTATGTTTTTGATATTTATACTTATGTTTTGCATCTTTCTTATGGTTGATCAACTGTCGTAAAGTGTTCTGCTCCAACAATTTTCCTTGATTTTCTCACTTTCAGTTAACATTCAATTCTTAGATGGCTAGTCACTTCTACATCAAATTTTAGTATATGTTCATATCATATCAAGGAGGGTTTCAAATAAATCACTCTCTTGTTCTTGGAATGACTCCTTTCCTTCCTGCATTCATATTTTCTGCAAAAACAAAAAAATACATTAGGCATCTCTCATTGCATTAGCATTATCCTTCAAGTTTTCTTATAAAAACAAAAAAATGTTTCTACAAAACAAAAAACCCCCGCACCATCCACTTTTGTAGGTAGAGGAAGAAGATGTGGCAAATAAGTTAGAGGAGGCATGGATCTACTCTACTATGTCAACCCATATCAACGAGGGTCTTATCCTCCCCAATCTTTTCAACCATATCAGGGGTCTTATGCCATTCCTTCTTTTCATCCATATCAACGCCAACCTACTTAATGGGGTGATCCATATTTTCTTCAATATTCATGGTCTTATCCTTCCTAACCTATCATTCCTCCTTCACATCCATATCAAAACTAGCCTCCTTAGTGAGTTGATCCATAGCAATGCCTAACCAACCTAAGAAGGTAAAAGCTACAAATTAGAATCCTCAAGTTACAAAAACCTTACAAATCCTTTATGGACCACATCAAAACCCTCCCAGTCCCACCATTGAAGATGTAACTAATAACCAACCTTCTAATGAGCAACCTTCCACTTCAGCCCCCCTCAAGGGAACAGTGGAACAGCCTCCAAAAATTATATTAGAAAATCCAAATAGAAACACTCTGAACAATGAAAAAGAAGAACATGCTACTCAAAACCTTGGCTCTAAAATTTCAAATGTTAAAACAGACAAATCCCCTCTGCCTTTCAATTTGGGAGCAGAAGTGGCCAAACTCAAAATCTCAGTGCCTTTGATAGAATTGGTTAAACATGAAACTTACAGGTCTCAAATTAGTAAATCTTTAAACTTCGTTGAAAATGAAGACTCTGTGAATCTATTTGATGATCAACCTGAGTTAATTTTCAAACCTAATGTGAATGGGAAGCCAGTTGAAGGAGGGATACCACCCTTCTACATCAGCCTTAACATCCACGATAAAATCCTACATAATGTCATGCTTGACTCTGAAGCTTCACATAATCTTATGCCTAAGTCTGTAATGCAAAAGCTAAACTTGGATATCACCAGGCCTTACAAATATTTGTTTTCCTTTCATTCAAGCCAAGTTAAGTGCTTAGGGCTTATAAAAGATTTGTGTGTTTCCTTAGTTCAGTACCTTGCTAAGACCATACTTATGGACATAGTTGTTGTTGATATACCACCCAAGTACTGTGTGTTGTTGTCTAGATCTTGGGGTGCCAAGATCTATGCAACTAAACATGTCATACGCTACCATATAAATCTTTGGACATCCCAAGAAACTATATAGAGAGACTTTGATGAAGTATGTAGTCAGTACACAGGATAGGCCTCAAAACTTTCCTATATATTCGGTGCATTCTGATATTGATTATTTCATACTTTAGAATGCTGAAACTAATCAAGAAGACACTTCAAGCAGTATAATAGCAAAACCAAAATAAATTGCAGTATTAAAATAAAATCAAACTATCCAAATTCATGAGATTTCAAATAAAAAAGATAACCTAGATACCTTAGTCAAGAAAGATTCCATTACCCCGGATGAAAATTATGAGCATGAAATCCTATGGCATCTTGAATTTGATGGGTTAGTCAACAAACTAGGTGCAGGAGTAGGTGTATGGATTTACAATTTAGAAAATGTTCATGCATAAGGTCATGCCTACAGATTAAACTTTAAATGTACAAACATCATGGCAGAATATGAAGCACTTCTATTTGATCTAAAACTGGTTAAAAGGTTAGGAGCCATAAGAGTCTCTATCATGGGAGATTTTGAGTTGGTGATAAAACAAATTAACGTTGTTTATATGACTAGAGATCCTAGATTAGGATTTTACAGAGGAATAGTTGTATAAATACTAAATACTTTTTTAGAAACCAAGCTTGCTATTATTCCAAGAAAACACAATATGCAAGCTCACAGTTTACTGATGTTTGCTAGTACTTGCAAGTTACCATTTTAGCCCAACCATCAGTACACTGCTAAGGTTAGGCATAGACCTGTTATCCCTGACAACTTAAAGAACTAGCAAGTATTTGAGAATGATCAACAAATTAACAATTTTTTTACTTTAGATGAGGAATTTATGAATAATAACATAGAAACGGACATCGCAGTAGATTTTTATTTCTTTGATAAAGTAGAAATTAACAAACTAGAAGATGATCAGATAGATAGATTGCATCCCACAAAGTTTACAAAATATGATATTCGAAATCTAAAACAAATGGAAATTGATGAAGAAACTAAAGTCATAAATCTTAAAGACAATTTTTTACCCAAAGGATTCACTCCTTTGGAGGACTTATTTGATTCAAAAATATTCCTAAAAAGCCTAAAATGGAACCCTTGAAATCAGACATTGAGGAATGTAACATAGGTTCTGAAAAGGATCCAAAACTGATAAAACTTTCGAAAACATTACCTCCCAATGAAAAAGTGAAATATATAAAACTGCTAAAGGAATTCCAAGATGTTTTTGCATGGAATTATGAGGACCTGAAATCCTATGATACCAGCATAATACAACACACCATTCCCTTAAAGGAAAATCAAAAACCTTTTAGACAGAAGCTTAGAAGAATCAACCCTGTTCTACTACCTTCTATTGAAAAGGAGATCAAACGAATGTATGGAGCTAAGATTATTACACCAATTAGATTCTCAGAATAGGTTTCTAATTTGGTCCCTACTAGAAAGAAAACTGGCAAAATTAGATTGTGTGTTGACCTTAGGAATTTGAATAAAGTTTCATTGAAGGATAACTACCCCCTGCCTAAAATGGACCACATATTACAAGGGGTAGTAGGTTCCACCAGGATCTCACTACTAGATGGGTTCTCTGGTTATAACCAAATCCTAGTCCACCCAGATGATCAGGCAAAGACTGCATTCACTACACCATGGGGCACTTTCATGTATGTGAAAATGCCTTTTGGGTTAAAAAACGTAGGGGCCACCTTTCAAAGAGCAATGGACATAGCCTTTGCAAATCAAATCCATGACTTCCTGGTAATATACCTAGATGATATCACAGTATTCTCTAAATCAGATCAGCGACACCTGGATCATCTTAGGCAGGTTTTTATCAAGTGTAGGAAGTATGGAATTTCCTTGAATCCTAAAAAAATATTTATTTGGACTAGAAGAGGGGAAACTACTAGGCCATGTAATCTCCAAAGATGGCATTTGGATTGACCCAACCAAAATTCAAGCCATTTTGCAGATACCACATCCTAGGAACATCTGAGAACTACAAGCAATTTTAAGTAACATAAACTTTTTGAGAAGATTTATCTCTAACTTAGCTGAACTAATTAGATTACTAAACAATATGTTAAAGAAATATTCGACTATTAAATGGACTCTGGAGGCTAAAAATTCATTTGAAGATATAAAGCTAGCCTTAACACAAACACCAGTCCTCATCAATCCAATGTTTGATAGGGATTTTATCATTTTTTCTTTCGCCTCAGAACATACAATTGTTGCAGTCCTACTGCAGAAAAATTATCAAGGTTTTGAACAACCGATAGCTTTCTTCAGTAAAGCCCTAAGAGATGCACCTTTAAAATATAATATAATGGAGAAGCAAGCTTTTGCTCTAGTTAAAGCTATTAAAGATTTAAGACTTTATATATTGTACTCTCATATACTAGCTTATGTTCCCAATGATGTAGTCAAAGACATTCTAACACATGATGGACCAGATGGAAAGAGAGGGAAGTGGATGGATACCATATTAGAGTATGATTTAGAAATTAAACCTACAAAATTGATCAAGGGCCAAGGTTTAGCCAAGCTCATGGCTGAATCAAACTGTCAATCTCTAGACATAAATTTCATTGCAGAATTGGATAACGAAGAGGAGATGGCGACTCCACAGATCAGCCAGGCCTTTATAGATTCACCATGGTATGCTGATATAATATACGTTCTACAAAACCTTCAAGATCATCCTGGGTTGTCCAGAACTAAAAGTAGGTTCTTAAAAATGAAATCTTTAAAGTTTTGCATAATTGACAATGCTTTATTTTGGAAAAATCATGAAGGCATCCTCCTTAATTATTTGTTAAAGGAAGAATCTAACAAGATATTGCAAGAATTTCATGCAGGTGATTGTGGTGGACATATCTACTAGAAGACCACAGCTAATAAAAACTTAAGATCTGGTTTTTACTGGCCCACTATATTTGCTGATGTAAAGAAATTTGTAACCTCATGCCACAAATGTCAGATTTTTTAAGGAAAAAGAAAATTGTTTCCCTTACCTTTGAAACCTATATCCACCAAAACACCATTTCAACAGTGGGGTCTTGACTTCATTGGTGAAATTCGCCTTCCCTCCTCTGCCCAACATAGATGGATCTTGACTACTACATAATACTTTACAAAATGGATAGAGGTCATACCCTCAAGGCAAGCCACTAATACTGTCAATATAGGTTTCCTTGAGACCAACATTCTGTCCAAATTTGGTTGATCTCCCAAGATCATCACAGATAATGAAACAGCCTTCAAATCAAAGAGGATGATTGATTTCTGCCACAAATATCACATAACCCTTGGTCACTCCATAGCCTACTATCCCCAAGGAAATGGACTTGTAGAGTCTTCCAATAAAATCTTAATAAACATCATCAAAAAACTATTGGAAGATAACAAAAAAACTTAAAATAAGAAGTTGGTAAATTCCTTATGAGCAGATAGATTGACCACTAAGAAATCCATTGGTACCAATCCCTATCATCTAGTATATGGAATGGAGGTTGTCTTCCCATCTTCTTTGGGAACACCAGTGATGAAACTACTTCAATAAGCACAAGTTGAACCAAATGATACTCATAGAAGGATCAACTAGACAATTCACTTGCAGCAGACCAAGGAAGAAGTCTATATCCGATCCCAAATTGTGCAGGAGAAAATCAAAAAGGATTTTGACAAAAGAACCAAGGCAGAATATTTCTACCTAGGAGATAAAGTTTTGAAATGGGACTCAAGAAGGGAAGAAAAAGGTAAACATGGGAAGTTTGACTTCTTGTGGAAAGGCCCTTACATTATTTATGCTTTCAGAGGTAACAATGCTTATTTTCTCAAAGAATTGGGTGGTGCAGAGGTAGAAGGAGAACCAGTTAATGGTCGAATGCTAAAGCACTATATAGATCCCAGTAACTAATTCCACTAATCACTTGTACATATTATATCATTTTCTAAAAGTTCAATGTGGATTGGATGGTAAATTTTTGGAGTTGAAGCCCGAAGAGAAGGCCCTAAGCTTCAAAAGTTTCACTATCATAAGTATCAATAAAGCAGCGAAGTAAAAGGGAAAGTTGCAGAGTAGAATCACAGTAATTCAAAAGGCCATTGATCTACTAGTTCTTGACATGTCACCAAGAAATGTCATCCCCAAGTGGAGCCACTGTTAGGTTCCTATACCAATAGGAGTCATAATTTATGAATGGTCGAGATTTAAACCTGTAATATGTACATACCTTTTCTTTCTGCAAATGTTTTCCATACTCAAAAAATCAAAAAAATTAAAAAAAAATGTAAAGAGGGTATGTCCTAAAAGAAATATCAAAAGACAAAAAGAATGAAAAAATGTCAAAAAAGATAAAAAATAAACCCTAAGGAAAAAGAAAAAGACCATGAAAGTGTGCAAGTTCAAATGCCACTACCATTTGCTTTTTATGCATAATAAAGATTGTGTGCAACTTGTTATTCATGCCACAATCCATGGTAATCAAATAGTTTAATCTTGGTTATTACATGCTTTGAATTTCATGTTTAGAGATAGAAAATAAAATCTCACCAAACAGTGTAATCTTGGCAAATAAGTAGATAGGTAAAGTGAATAAAAGGAGCTCAACAGTTTAATCTGAGCACTTGGATGTAATAAGGATAGGCTTAGATAGATTTCCATTGTAAAATAAAATAAAAAATTTTGATAAGGGTTTGCCAGCTTAAGTGCACCCTAATAAAGAGTAGAAAAAATGGTAGGATAAGTAGATGGGTAAGTAATTGGATGGTTGCAGAATTATGATGAATGATTAGTTAGGATCATATCATTTACTTTCATCATCAATTTACTAAAGCATGGATGATAATTGAGCAATTACAAAAAAGTCAATTGGTTAATTTCCCCATTTATTTCACCCTTAATTTTACTAATTTCCCATAAGTGAAGAGAAAAGTACCTCAAACCTTAAATTAAAGGGGCTCAGAGCATTTCTCTGACTTCTGGAGGGACCAGACCTTTGGCCCAATAACTTATAGGATTTGAGTATTAAAGCCCCCTTACCAATATTCACCCCTCCATAATTCATTCACTTCATTTGAAAAATCCCTTTTCCTAAAGTGAAATCACCATTTACCTAGGGAAAGTTATTACCCCTATACAAAAAACGCTCTTTTCACAAAAAACCCACAAAAAGCATTTAGCCTAAGTTATAATGTGTAGGTGCAAATATGTAAATAAATGTTAAACACATTATACTTAACGCAAAAACCCACTTTTCCGCTTTCATTTCATATTAACTTTAATTTTCATTATATTTATTTAACACCTGAAAATAAGACCCTTCCCGATATACTTTATTAAAACCTATAAATATTCCGCCCAAAGGTTTGAAATATAAACCTTATTAATAAATTAATTAAATGGATTAATTAGCCGATCAGAAACTAATTAAGAACCATAACCTTCCGCCGAATAAAAGGGTTAATTAATCAACTAATGATTAATTAATAGCCTGTTCCACCAATCAATTCACCCCTTACGTCATTAAGTCCTCCCTAATCCGCAGTTAATATCCCGTCGGGCCCCTGCATTAACTCCCCGATCAAATCATTGCCCCAATCACCGTACGATCCGACCTCTTCAGATCCAATGGGTAACGCTCATATCGAGCGGCCTCTGAAGGCCAACTTTTACCTGTCCAATGTGAGTGGTTTCACTGTTCACCCTGCCACTACATGGCGCCCGATGAATGGCATCGGGCGGCCTCCCCCCAAAACCACTTATCCCGAAAAGCGGTGTGATGGATTCCACTTACCGCCTCCACTACACGCTAAAATGTCACATCCCTCAATTGGCGCCAACTGTCATTTTCCGAATGTACCCGCCATTATCATTGACTTTACACATAAAACCAAAAAACTCATTGTTTTTTCATTTTTTTATCGTGAAAATAACATTCCGACTTCCATGCAAAGCACTGAGTATGTTCAACTGCCAACCATCAACTTTCCGAAGCCGCTGAGCTCTAGACTACCTTGCAGACCCATGCGCTTCCTACAAATAGTGCACAGCACCATTACTCCATTCAAACAGTGAAAACCAGGTATTTACCCCATTTCCACTGAGAAACCTTGTTTTCTTGCCAAACCTGAGCTAAATTTCTTTAAATACTAAGTAATTTAGTAAATTAAGCTACCTGGTGGTCCTGAAATACGTTGTAATAGACCAATTTTTCTCAATTTCCCTGAAATCCTTTGCCCCCGTCCTTGAACCCACAAGAACCAAGGATGGAAGCCCCAATTGCCTTGAATATCATGCCCATTACGACTCAGAGATTTAGAGCATCTCCCACTTGCAGACAAATATTTCCATATTAAAGACACCTCTATCTCTGAGTCCCCTTTGAAACTCTATTGCAAGTACCGGGACCAATTCCTCAACCATGTAGACCACATAGGGCTTTGCAAATCAGCTTTACCCAAGTACTTGTTCCCCAGGGTTCATGTATTTCCAGAGATTGTACATTACAGTCACATGGATTATGATCCTATCTAAAGGACAGTAAAAACCCCTGACCAATCTGTTCTATTTACCATTACTGTCGAATCTATTAATGAAATGTTACAATTGCAACCAAGCCAAAACCTGACTCCTCTTTCCATTGGAGATATGCTGAATAGATACCTTACTCTCACATCAATCAGACTAGCTCAGTTATTCCAGACCTTTATCAGCCCAAAGGACTCTCCCCCTTATCTCTGGACTATATTCTCTGACCTTGGCCGAGACATCATAGACATGATTTCCAATGTGTTAGGTTATGCCACAAGTGAATTTTTTGATGAAATCATCATAGCCTTTATGTCCATCTACTCTCCTGGGCAACCACCAGCCATCATGTTTGATTATGCAAAATTCATTGCTCACAAAATGCATAATCAATTCATGAGATTAGAAAATGAAAGTGTTTAAGTATTCCTCAGTTATGTATCATTTATTCTTGTATTATCAAGCTGATAGATTTCCAATTGCCCTCCAAAAGCTTGATACCAGAGGCAACCCTAGGTCAGTGCTCTTCTGCACTGTGTTGTTCCACCAGTTTGACTCTCAATACTCTTATAATGACTTCATAGACCTCTTTGTACATCCAATAGCAACTATGTTGCTAGGAAGCCCTCCACCTAGAATCAATGCAGACATTAGGAGGGTCCTTCAGCTATCAAAACAGTATAGAGTGGGGGATTGGTACTGGTACCTGTTAGGATATTCCGACACATAGGAATAGTTAAGTTCAACTTGGTCTAGTATAGAGTTAGGTTAGAGTTAGGTAAAGTGTGTTTCTTTACCGTTGTACATTTTGTAACTTACAATCCGACGGTCACGATATGTAGTGATCCGACGGTTCATTCTCTCCTCGGTATTACCGACACTTGATCCGTGGCTTGACACCCGATTGGTCCATGAATTCTATTTAAAGCGCATGGAGGGTCATTTGTAGGTTAACCGTGCATGAGAGAAGCTTATGTAAATTTTCATTCTTTTATTAATAAATTGCCTGTAGTAGCCACGTTGGCGCAGGCCGTGGACTGTTTCCTTCTCTGAGGGTTTTAACCACGTCAAAATACTGGTGTATTGATCTGTGATCTGTTTGTGAGCGGTGTCCTTCTGGTGTTCTGTCTGAGGAACTTACCCTGTATATTCCTACAATTTTTCCCCTATCATACTAATCTATCTTCAAACTTTGACCATAATCTATCTTAATCTATCTTCCAACATTGACCATAATCTATGTTAATCTATCTTCCAACTTTCATCATAATCTATGTTAACTAGTATATGAGGGTAGTTGTTTGTATTTGTTACTTAGCATTCATCTTATTATTACATATTGGGACTTATGTTCAATAGACAATATGAGGCATGAACATTAATAGAGTATTATATGAGGACTTTTAGACAAAGTTCATCAAACATTACATTTATGTTGGAACAACATGCTCATTGCACTTCTATCTTTTGGAGGTATTCAATCTACAATTCAAAGTTGGCTAGGAGAGTTGAGCAAAAGGCCTATTGAGAAGTCAACTAGTCAATTGGGAAAATCAAAGTAGTGGACTAGTGCATAGGTTGATGTAAAAAATGAATCATCTGCACACCCTAGCCAATGAAAGTTTGTTGTCTTCCTCACTCTAAGAGAAGTTAGCTATACTTTGGGATGATATATACATGGCCCCATGGATCAATCTATCATGGATGTTTTTATGAAATTTTGTGTTTTTGTGTTGAGCTTTTCTCATTTGTGCTAAAGTGCTACGACGATGACTTTGGACACGGCTTTTTCTTGGAATGTATAACTTTTTAGATTAGCAAAATCCCGAGTTCATTAAATTCTCCAACAAGCTATCAAAGTTGTTGCTTTGAAATCTAGCTTGTTATCTACAAGGCGTTTGGAAGTTGTCACTTGCACATGCTCTTGCCAAGTTCAATCTCTCTTGGTAAATTGAAATTAAGGAATTAATTGAGAAAATGGAGAATCGATATTTAAAATATGAGGATGTTGAGCGATGATCAATTGTATGAGTGAGTGATTGAAGTGGGCACGTCTTAAACTTGACAATGTTTAGTTAGGCCATAAATTGATTCAGGTGAAAACAAGTATTCAATTGCTTAGATAGGATCATAAATAAAAAATAGAGAAGAATTTGATGAAAATTTTTCGAGATTAAATTTTTGTTTTCATATCTATAAATCTAAACAAAATACAATTTTATATAATTTCAAATAGATCATCTCCTTTTTCTAAGAACAATATTCAAGAAGCCAAAGAAATATTCTATGATAACAATTACAATAACATGACTAACAAAATAAATAATCATGACCTTGTCTTTGCTACAATTTTATTAGTGAAGATAACATCCCTTATATATCTATCTTGATTGTAGGCTCTTCTTGCATTGCAACATATTTCTCTTTACATTTCACCTTCCATCAATCACTCCCATGGAACAACCTTACTATGATATTATCATTCTCTCTTCACCATGACTTTGATAATATCAAACTCTCATAACTTCATTGGCCATGGCTCTGATAACATGTTAAGAATTGGAGCACAAATAAGACAAAAAAATATCAATAGAAAAAGCCTAAATTGCTATTCTTACACATTGTATTGATCTCAAAATCTAAATTTATAGTACATTAATTAGACAATTTTAATTTCAAGGTGTCATGGGCGTTGCAACTTGAGCTAGGGTTGGAGTTGGCGCTAGGGTTTTGACTTAGGGTTCCATGGCAGGACGCGAAGGGGGGAGCGTCGCTCCCTCCTACAGTCAGGTAGTCACAGAGGGAGGTAAGAACACAAGAGGGATGCATTTCAAAAAACCATTGGAAAAGGTTTTAGAAGCAAGAGGCAAGGGGACATTTGGAAGAAACATATTTCAGGATCAGGAAGGGATTCAACAAGAAACAAGTAAAGAGAAGGAGAATGGAGGCAGCAGTGAAAAAACAACTTCCATAAGGACTACGGGAGTGTGTAAACCCAAGTTGAGCATTATTCCCCGGGTCATATTGAGTGATCCAGTGATACAAGCGCACAGGGACTATATGACAGAACATGCGATCATATGTAAGTTCATGGGGTTATGGCCGACGAAAAGGGCATTACATGTCTGGATAAGGAGCCATTGGAAGCCAAAGGGAGAAAGACATTTACATCTGGGTTCTAAGGGCTTCTTCACGATGGTTTTCACAAGCCTAGAGGACATAGACAGAGTGTTTGAAGGGGGTGGGGGGCTATTTCTATGCTGCGGTAGGACTCTACATGTAGCCATGGATGATGCACTTTGTCCCGGAACGTGAGACATTCACATCAGTTTTGGTCTGGATTAGACTATACTCCATTCCTTTGGATTATTGGCTACCAGAATCTTTGAAAACCATAGGCAACAAGCTGGGGCATTTCCTAAAGATCTCAGAGGCAACCCTGAAAGGAAAATATACCTCCTTTCGCCCGAATATGTGTGGAAATGGACCTATATAGAGCCCTTCCATAAGTGATAATTTTGGAGGTATATGATGAAGAATGGGTGCAGACTATCGACTATGAGAACATACCATTTAGGTGCCACAAATGTCATGAACATGGTCATCTATTCAGAGACTGTCCAACAAACAATATGGAAGGCAATGGGAAAACTACTTTGGATAGAGATCACGAGGGTTTCACCAAGGTTGGGGGCAAAGGGAAAGGGGGTAAACTTCCACACAATAAGATCAGTGAGGACAAACACACAAGACACAACAATTTCAAAATCCTAGAGGAAGCAGAGGAAAACATGGAGACAATGCAGGACATGGAGAACGTAACTAAGGAGAAAGATAAGGAAGCTGAAATGGAGGATATCGCAGAAAACAACCAGCAAAAGGATGACCTACCAAGCTAGATGGAGATTAGTAGGGACCATGAGATGACTCCAAGTGAGGCAGGAACGGAGGACCATGAACTACAGGAGATTCTAGATAGGGAAAATCTAGATCTAGAGAAATTTCTAGAACAAGGATAGAATATAGGAGTGGACTCCTTGCCAAAAGAAGATTATGATAGAGTACAACAACTATTTCTATGGAGGTCACAATGGAAGGGAACTTGTGTCAAAAGAAACCATGAAAGCCAAAAGCCAAGTGGGGTCAAATGATGGAGAATTCACAGGCACAATCTCCAAAGAACTCAGGAAGGAAAAGAGGAAGAAAAATACAGAATGAGCTGCTAAACAAATGTGGAAAACTATTGATTAACTTAGGTAAGATGAAAGAGCTCACTAGTTATTCATTTACTAAACTTTCTTAATGAAGCTCACAACTTGGAATATTAGAGGTATAGGGAGTAGAAGGAAACAAAGGAATCTAAGTAACATAATGAAAGAAGAAAAACCAGATATGGTTTTCATTCAGGAAACAAAATGTTCGATGGATAAAATAAGAGAAATTCATAATAAGTGGTTAATCAAGTATGAGTATCTAGAGGTTAAGGCAAATAACTCAGCGAGAGGGATTGTCACGCTGTGGGATCCACATAAATTTGGAATCCTGGATGCTGAAGCATTGAGGAACTATTTGTCTTTGGTGTGTCAACCTATAGGTGATAAGGAGATATATATGATTACAAATGTTTATGGACCTCAAAAGTTGTTGACACCTAATCATTAGGATTGGGTGAATATAATGTAAATAAATAATAAGTAATATGAACAGTCATTGGGAGATGAATTGAACAATCTCTTCCTCATGTATATAATAAAGATCAACCTGAAGGAATAGATATACGAATCAACTTTGCTTTGAGGAGTTACTGTCTGGCCTGACATGGTATAGCCAGCTCCCAAAAATAGTTGTAACTCCCTTCTGCCTACTGTGCTCTTTGTCCACTGCCCTTGTGTGTTCTGTCTGCCATAAGTGATTCTGAGCCATTTTGCGCTCTATCTACCATAATTGATTCTGCGCCATTTCTGTCATGCCTCAACTCTGAAAACCTTCTGAATCGTTGTGTTGAATTCCTTGAGGCCATTCTGCTGCTTTGAATGCCTTGAGGGAGTGTTGCTACGAGAGTTTACTGTGTGAATGGTGTGAAACGTTGCTGTGCACCATACATGCGTGAAGAAATGTTGTTGTGTTGAATGGTGCGTTGAAGAAGTTGCTTAGGAGGGATGGATGAGAGAGGTGAAACATGAACTAAAAAATTTGAATGCATAATGCCTCTGTACTGTTCATAGGAACAAGTTTCATCCCTAAGAATCGGTTGATCGAGAGACACCAAACAGTCATTCACGCTCGCTTCGGAAGATACACTCTTCAGTTCTGGAACAACAACATTGGCAAGGGACCCAGCGGTAGTGTTGGATGAAGAAAGCTACTGCTGGTATCAAACCACACCTGTGTGCGGTATCAAAGCACACCTGCGTGCAGTATCAAGGCACACCTGCGTTGATGGTATCAAAGCACACCTGTGTGTGGTATCAAAGCACACCTGCGTGCGGTGAAAAGCATCGGTCCATTTTTTTTAACAATTTACATCAATTGTATTTACATCAAAATTCAAGTTATGATAGGTGTTTGAGCAGTTGATATTCTATATAGAATACAATTTTACTCTTTATATATTAAATAAAATTCTTACCTAATCAAGAAGGAAGAATAAGGTTGTATTATTCTAAAGCACATTTTTGCTAGCAAAAGTATCTTTTACAGTACACAGTTTTTTATATAGTACAAGATTTACAATGCATTCAATCATATCCATTGTGGGAATAGTTCTCACTGGCAAGGAGTGTGCATTGGATATGGAGACAAACAATGAGAACATCATACATTAGACAAAGAGCTCGCCATTTGGAAAAACAAGAACAAAAAAGCCTATGCATTAATCGCAGCATCTGTAAGTGAAGAGGTGAGTCACCATATTACACCATTTTGAACTGCTTTCAAAGCCTTACAAAAGCTGAAAGAACTTTATGACTCACATTCCGCAATTAAAGTTGTTCAACTCATGATTAAACTCTTCACTCTTGAACTGCAAAATAATGATCCTCTTGCTCTTGCATTTGAAGTAAAGTCTATAATGCATGATATCCAAGCCACTAAAATTGATTGGGATCTTTGTCTTATCGCTTTTCTCAAGGCACTTTATCCTAGTTAATCAAATTATCTTGAGTCATTGCAAGCAAATGGAAATCTTAAAGACATTACCTTTGACTCTCTTTTGAAAAAATTTGTTGAAAGAGAGAAAGATTTTGGAAAGAAGACAACCCCTGAATCTTCTGAAGAGGCTGTGTGCCTTGCTCATAAAGAAAAGAATCCTGCTCAAGATTCTTCAAGAGGAAGAGGTGGTTGAAGAGGAAGAGGAAGATATTTCAAAGGCAGGGGGCAGACACTCTCAAGGAGAAAAGGCAGATTTGCATTGCATATGCTGCAAAATAGATGGATCAAATGATGCCTCTACATGCAAGTTACAATGGGACAAAATTGAGCAGCAAAGAAACAAACAAAAAGGTAAAACTGATGATACAGACAAAGGTAAAGCACCTGAATCTGCTCACTATGTTGTGGCACAATGTAATATTGGAGTAAATGAAGATTTA